>APFE030103197.1:118819-386554 GCA_000404065.3 Pinus taeda | reverse complement strand
ATTGTTATACGCAAACTCCACCAAGTGTAAATATTCCTCCCATCGTGTGGGTTGTTGCATAACGTAGGCCCTTAGCATTTCTTCTACTACTTGATTTACTCGCTCCGTATGTCCATCAGTTTGCGGATGGTACGCTGTGCTAAAATTCAGCTGAGTGCCTAACTCAGCAAATAGCGTCTTCCAAAAGGCCGATGTGAATTTCACATCTCGATCCGAAATTATTGTTTTTGGGAGGCCATGCAATCTGAACACATTCTGCATAAACACGTGAGCGATTTGTGCAGCTCTGTAGGTTGATTGCACCGGTATGAAATGTGCAGACTTACTCAACTTGTCCACTAATACCATAATGGAATCATTGATTTTCTTTGTTTTAGGTAACCCTGTAATAAAATCCATGGAGATGATTTCCCATTTCCATTTTGGAATGGGCAAGGGTTGTAACAGCCCTGCTGGATGCTGATGTTCAGCTTTAATTTGCTGGCATTCCAAACACCGTGCCAAGTATTCCACAACATCCTTTTTAATTCCTGGCCAAAAGTATTCTTTCCGGATTGCTTTCATCATCTTTTGATAACCTGGATGACCAGCATAATGGCTAATATGGAATTCGTCCATAATCAAACTTTTAATTTTATTTTGATTGGGCACGTATATTCTTTGCTAGAAATAGACAATTCCCGCATCATCTGTCGTGAATTCTTGTTGGCTGTCCTTTCCATCAGATTGTTGTATTTGCTGTTTTAGCTGTTGGTATTCTGTATCTTGGCCTGAAATTTCCTTTATTATGTCTAGAAAGGGGTTTTTCCATCCAGTAATGGAAACTTCATACAGACTTTGAACTTTTCTGCTTAAAGCGTCTGCTACTCTATTTGCTTTCCCTTGCAAATGTTTTATATCGAAGTCGAAACCACTTAAAAAATCCATCCACCGTGCTTGCCTAGCGTTTAAAGTAGGCTGGCTGAAATAGTTGGTCAAGCTATGGTGGTCGGTGAGCAGCAAAAATTTTCTGCCCATAAGATAATGCCGCCACATCTTCAGAGCATGTATAACAGCAGCCAGTTCTAAGTCATAGGCGGAATATCGCTGTTCATGTTCTTTTAATTTACGAGATTCGTAAGCAATTACCCGGCCTTCTTGCATTAAAACTCCTCCCAATCCTTCCTTACTTGCATCTGTGCAGACCACATAATCCTTATGAGGATCTGCTATACTCAAAATTGGTGCTGTAGTGAGCAGATGTTTCAGTTGCTCAAAACTTTTCTGGCAATTTGGGGTCCAATGAAACGCCCTCCCTTTCTTCTGTAATGAGGTAATGGGAAAAGCTACTTTTGAGAAGCCTTCCACAAACCTTCTGTAATACCCGGCCAATCCCATGAAAGATCGGACATCCGCTACATCTTTTGGCACAGGCCAGTCCATTATGGCCTTTATCTTTTCCGGGTCTACAACAATTCCATCCTTTGTGATCACGTGACCCAAATATTGGATTTCCTCTTTAAAGAAGTCACACTTACTAAATTTTGCGTACAACTGATGTTCTCGAAGGGTCTGTAATACCATTCGGAGATGTTCATGATGTTCTTCGATTGTGCGTGAATATATTAATATGTCGTCAATGAATATTAGCACAAATCGATCCAAGTATGGATGAAAGATGCTGTTCATTAAACACATAAAAGTTGCAGGGGCGTTGGTTAGCCCAAACGGCAAAACCACAAATTCGTAATGTCCATACCTTGTTCTAAAGGCTATTTTAGCGATGTCCTCGTCTTTAATTCGGATTTGATGATATCCTGATCGCAAATCGATCTTGGAGAACACTGTTGCACCTTTCACTTGATCGAATAATTCATCGATCCGGGGTAAGGGATACTTATTTTTGATGGTCAACTTGTTCAATTGTCTGTAATCGATACACATCTGGAGAGTACCATCCTTTTTCTTGACAAATAAAACTGGAGCTCCCCAGGGAGACACACTAGGACGAATGTACTCCTTGTCTAGTAACTCTTGCAACTGCATTTTCAGTTCTGTCAGCTCAGGTGTACTCATTCTGTAGGGTGCTCGTGATACTGGTGTAGCTCCGGGTATCAGCTCAATGGTAAAATCTATATTCCTTCGCGGTGGTAGTCCAGGAATTTCCTCTGGAAATACATCTGTAAATTCCTGTATTATAGGAATACTGTTCAAAGAAACCGATTTATCCTTAGAATTCGCATACCCCACTTGGATGGCGTAGACTTGACACCCCTTCCGTATGCATTTTATCAGTTGGTTGGCAGTTATCGGGCGAACTTGCACTGGTTGCTTAATTCCTTGCATTTCTTTCCTATTTCCTTGCTGATCTTTTTAGTAAATAACTTTGGTTTTGCAATCAACTAATGACCAGTGTTTTTCTAAACAGTCCATGCCAATTAGAATATCATAGGATCCGAGAGGGAGTATATTCAGATCAGCTGTCACTGGTTGTTCTGCTATGGTAAATGGGCAATCATTGATTTTGGTTGTTACCCGTCGCTTGGCTCCGGTAGCTAATTGTACTAGCCAAGGATTTTTAAATTTAACAGATTGTAAATTACAACGTTCCACTACCTTTGGACTTACATAGCTTAACGTAGCCCCAGGGTCAATTAAAACAGATATGGTAAGGTTTGAAATTTTACCTTCGAACTCAACCATGGTTGGCTGGTACTCCGCCTGACGGTCTTCCAGAGCCGCGTTAATTCTGGGTATACTGCGACCAACCTCGCCCACGGTTGAAGCTTCATGAATTTGGGATAATTGCTCAATTCCTTTTCGCTGTGGACAGTTTTTAATGTAATGAGGTCCCCCACAGCCCCAGCACTGCACCGGAGGTCTTGCTGTACCTTCACTGTCCAACCTTGGTTGCTGTTCGCTGACCTTGGACTCATTGGTAGTTCTGAATTTAGATGTAGTTCTTGGTGCAAATCTGCTGTTTGCTCCTTTGCCATTTCCCTTACTGCCATTGCTGCGATTCCCTTTGCTGTTTCCCACTATCTTGAAACTTCTCTTCTCATTCCATTTTCTGTTAGCAATTTCCCCTTTCTGTTTACTTTGTTGATAACAAATTCTAGCTTTACGGATTACCTCATTCATCGATTTTGGATTGTCAAACTCAATCCTCTCTCGCATGTATGCTGGCAAACTGCTAACGAATCGCTGGACCTTTGCCTTTTCTTCCCTTATGTATGGTACATAACGAAGTAAGGATGTAAAGCGAGTGATGAATTCGTCCATGGTCTGCTGTCCTAATCGCAAATCATGGAACTCCCTTGCCTTCTCATCATAGAAGCGTTCCATTAAATATCGCTCCTTGAAAAATCTCTGAAAATTATCCCATGTAATATTTTGCTCGGTGACCCCTTTTACTATCTTTACCTCCTCCCACCATAAGGTGGCCTTCCCTTGTAATTGAAAAATAGCCAGTCGTGCCTTCAGGTTGTTGTCATATTCATAAAGCTGAAAATACTTGTTCATATTAAGATCCAGGCTTCAGCCGCTTCCTCTTGTTCTCCATCAAAATGTGGTGGTTTGATTTTGCGGAATTCTCCTTGTAATTCTACCTTCTGTCTTTTTGAGGTTTGCTGGTCAAATACATTATCAGAGCGTTCCTCCTACTCTTCTGATCCTTCGGGGGGTATATGATGGTTCTGTTCTTCGGACATCCTTTGCTGCTCTGCACTGGGATTAGCTGGTAATTGATTTTGTTTATCAGACAAACTCTTTAAGATTCTTTCTTGTTCCATTGTTAACCTAGCATTGTCTTCCCGTAGTCGAGCCATCTCATTCTTCAGCTCTTGCACCGTCTCCAAGATTGCTTGATTCGTAACTCTGGCTTCTTCCCCAAGTTGCACCCACAGTTCTCGGTTATTCTCGGGACCGGGTACTCCCTGTCCCATTACAGGTCGTCGTGGGATGTTATCCGATCTCCTCATGTCTCTATCTTCAAAACCTGAAACTTGTACTTCATTCAACAACAGAAAGAAACATTCAAGAGTATTATCGGTAACAACCTTTGTTAGTCATTTATACAGTGTCTTTGTCTGTCATTGATGTTCTACCCAGAGGCCACAGTGCTGTATCTGGGATCTGATACCATATGTCACTACCCTTACACAGTAAAAAAAAAATTTAATTACCAAAAACTTCATATGCCATTTAATCATTAGAACCTATGCGCTAACATACATATTAACAGTTCACATGCTAATTTCTTTTTTTTAACCATCAAAGGTTCATACTTTAATATAAATATATAATGACTTCATATTTTGACTCATGGTAGCCCTGAGCTGGCATATTGGACACGTCGCCTTGACAATCCCGCCATCTCCTGGACTCTGAGATTAATGCTAACCGCGCGAATTGAATGACCAAACCTCGGTAACGCTCCACTTGCTGTCCGAACGGGACAGCTGGTCCCTTTGTACACCTCCTCTGATACGATTCTCGGATATGGAGTCGGGGTAGCTGGAAGGTTTAAATGTTTTTAACTCGGCCCGTAACCCCTCGGGATTACACCTTGAATGGACGAACAGGATCTCATTCCAAAAATCAACAGTGGTTATTGACTGGCCTAGGTTAAAAGAGATTTGTCTAGGGTTTACTTCGCCATTTGCACCGTGAATGCGAGGCAACACCTCTCCCTGATTATACCAGGGAACCTTCGCTTGGCTCCTTGTTCATAGTCAACATACCGCCGGGTTGCAACCGCCTTGAATGAGATCGATGTTGCCAACAGTCTGCGAGGATTAGCCACGACTTTGATTTTGTCTGAAGGTATGGAAATTCCCTTTTTGAACGCAGCTGAGTTATTTTCTTATTGTCTATGCATCATAGCAGAATTAATCGGATTGATATTTAACTTGCCAGGTTTCCGGGCGTAAAAGAATGGTAACGACGGTTTCCAGGACTCAAGCTTCATCTGCACATTCCAGGTGAGTGGTTCTAGCCCGCGGCTTGTAATTTCATTTACCTTGGCTTACAATCTAAATATGATCCTCTTTATGCCAGGAGTCTTACCGTGCTCCATTATGGCTGGTCCGAGTGATGGAATTATCGGCAATGGATTTCTGGTCACGGAGGGTTTTATTTTCTTATTTACATTCTGTGTAGTTCTATTAATCTAGATTAGGGTTTAGTGGTTTGCACCCACTAGAGTCACCTCGAGGGTACTGGGAATATTTATGTTAAATGAGACATATCCAGTCAGCTTTACCATTTTGTATACAATATTGTGTAATGATACGAACTATGTTTGGTTCTAGATTCGACCGAGAATCAAGGATTTACACAGGTTAATATCTACTGTTTGATGTAGACTCCAACTTTTTATAATCTCAATGTCTGTTAATATTATATGCCTGAGACTTACACAGACTGTCTACGTTCTCCTATGATTGCTCATTTTCTTGTTGTATGTATGCTCATGAGGGATATATTCTAATTTAGCAGCTACTGTCTTTGCATTGATACAATACTCTGTTTCGTCCTTAGAGACATACCTTCGTTTCTTACTTAGAACTGTATCTTTTATTTCTGGTAGAAATGTATCTCTGTTTTCTTTTCATCTAGAAATGTATCTTTGATTCGGAATATTGATGCTTCTTGTGGAATGCCTCCGTCATTCCGGCAACTATATATATGCATATATTGTATCGCTGCCACCTCTGTCCAGAGGCTTATTCACAGCTTGCGCTTTATATACCTATATATCTCTTTCGATGGTTATGGACAGAGCTTTATGTATGGTTCACTGTTCAATGTATATTTATATGGTTCTTGAACATGTATCGGTCGTTTTTACCTTCTGTCAAGTTTTTCACAGTCGATTTCCTTCTCGGTCGACTCTATTAACTCTGTCTAATGGTGAGTCTCGCGCGATGCTATGGCCAGTCTCGTACACCCTCGTGGTGTGAGTACTGGAAGCGTTGCACGACCAGTAAGCCCTTCGGCTTTATTTATGGCAAAATAATTCTTTTGTTCTGTTACAATATATCAGTTGCATATATTAAATATTTCACAATTCGCTTACTTATATATATTGCCTAGACCGAGTGACTGTGTTTTACATTTGATTGGACTGTACTTATGCGATTATGAAATGTACCATGTAGTTCCTCTCTGTTTATGGTCAACAAAGTACCCGTCATTCTCTGTGGTTTTGTCTACTGGTTGGGATAACTGAAGCATAAACTCGCAGTCTTAATCATTAAAGAAAATAAATGAACTACTCTGTTCACCTTATTTTATTCACTTATTTACAGTAGACAGTAACCCTTACAGATTCATAATAAGTCTTCTTTTCCAGATGAATAATAAAGTCTTACGTTACAGATATCTAATAATTTTTAGAGAGAAAGAAAAGATTCCTATGTTAATGTTGTAACCATATTGTACTTACCTGTACTGTGCTTTCTTTAGTTTCCTGCCTTTTTCTCCAACTGGACTAGACTCATATAAAGCTTGTTATCCACCCATCCACGAGATCAGTCATTTTGACCTGATGCTCTCCCCCAAGCTCACTTGCAGGCCACTGCCTTCCGCAAGATGATGCACGCTAACAGCAGTGCGGTATAATGCACCATAGTGCTGGTACTATCTGATCCTCACCAGACATAGTACCATCCTCTCTTGCTTCTGTGTTTTTCCTTTCTTTTCCTGCCTGTTCCCTAACAGCCCACGCCTTTTTCCTCTTTACCATTTCTATGGTAAGGAAAAGTGGTTAGGGTTGCCCTTGTTTGTTGGCAACTGTTTCTTTTAATTAAGAAAGAAGAAGTAAATAACTTTTCTTCACAAAGTTACTTACAATATTACTGAATTCATAATTTTGAATAAGTAACATTTCAATATTAATAAAGTAATAATTCCTATTTTCACATTTACCTAGCATGGTAACTTATAAAATTATTCATATAACTGTTTAGTCATTACAGTTTATCAAATTTAATGATGTAATGGATTAAAAAATACACGAAAATATATGATAATGTCATTTAATAAATGTTGGAGGATTTCAATATAAAAATTTTCTTAACATGAAGATTTCGTAGGTATTTTTATAGTTGAGGTTTCAATGTTGTATGAACATTTTCTTCAACGTAAAATTTGTATTTGAAGGTTCAAAAATCGAGAAAGAAGAGAAGTAAATTTAGTGATTTACTTAAAGTCATGTAAACTAAGGTTCTTGATGTTCTATACATATATTTTGTGAAATAATTATTTAATATAAAAGTTATTAAAAGATTTATGAATCTTAAGCCGAACATTTTAACTTTACAAAAAATTAAAGAAAAATCTCATCAAGATATAATAAGATACAAATTTGTTCTATTGATTTTTTTGATATAATATTTGTTGATTTATTTCCTAAATTGAACCAGAATTTTTTTTAGAAAGAAAATGTAGACATTATAATTATTGAATTGGATGTTAAATTAATTATAAATACATCGATTAAATTAGATATCATTTAGTATGACCATTTCCATGAGAGGGTGACTAATTTCTCATGATTCCTCTTAGCACTCATTGCATCGAGTGATTCCACTTAGCACTCATTGTATCGGGTGATGCTCACAGGGGTGAAGAAGTGGGATGAAACTAGTGAAATGAATCACATAAATGACTAATTTTTCATGATTCCACTTAGCACTCATTGCATCAGGTGATGCTCACAGGGGTGAAGAAGTGGGATTGAAACTACTGAAATGAATCACATAACTGACTAATTTCTCATGATTCCACTTGTGGGATTGAAACTAGTGAAATGAATCACATCACTGACTAATTTCTCATGATTTCACTTAGCACTCATTGCATCGGGTGATGCTCATAGGGGTGAAGAAGTGGGATTGAAACTAGTGAAATGAATCACATAACGTCAATCGGCTTGCACCCAGTAACCAAGACTTCCCAGGAGGTCACCCATCTCAGATCGCCTCTGGCTCAAGCACATTTAACTGTGGAGATTTCCCCACAATCAAACCCACTTAGCTCACTACCCCATTTGCAAAACCTTAGCAAGTATTGTGCCTCTTGAACCATTCAAGTAGAGATTCCTTCACTCTTTTGAATTAAGTATTGGGGGTTTTCGTAGTGCATTATATTAGATATCATTTTTGGATTCAACTACATTAAGTAAGTCATTCATCTATGACCATTTCCATGAGAGGTAGTCATAACTGACTAATTTCTCATGATTTTTGAAAAGTCCAATTAGCACTCATTGCGTCGGGTGATGCTTACAGGGGTGAAGAAGTGAGATTAAAACTAGTGAAATGAATCACATAGCATCAATCATCACTTCCGAGGCTTGCACCTAGTACACTTAGATTCCCATTTGCAAAACCTTAGCAAGTATTGTGCCTCTTGAACCATTCAAGTAGAGATTCCTTCACTCTTTTGAATTAAGTATTGGGGGTTTTCGTAGTGCATTATATTAGATATCATTTTTGGATTCAACTACATTAAGTAAGTCATTCATCTATGACCATTTCCATGAGAGGTAGTCGTAACTGACTAATTTCTCATGATTTTTGAATAGTTCACTTAGCACTCATTGCATCGGGTGATGCTCACAGGGGTGAAGAAGTGGGATCGAAACTAGTGAAATGTGGAGAACGAATCACATAGCATCAATCATCACTTCCAGGGCTTGCACCCGGTAACCAGGACTTCCCAGGAGGTCACCCATCCCAGAACTCCTCTCGCTCAAGCGCGCTTAACTGTGGAGTTTTTACCCACAATCAAGCCCACTTAGCTTGCTACCCCATTTGTAAAACCTTAGCAAGTATTGTGCCTCATGAACCATTCAAGTAGAGATCCCTTGACTCTTTTTGAATTTAAGTATGGGGGATTACGCAGTTCATTATATTAGATATCATTTTGGGATTCAACTGCGTTAAGTAAGTCATTCACGTATGACCATTTCCATGAGAGGTAGTCGTAACTGACTAATTTCTCATGATTTTTGAATAGTTCACTTGGCACTCATTGCATCGGGTGATGCTCACAGGGGTGAAGAAGTGGGATTGAAACTAGTGAAATGTGGAGAACGAATCACATAGCATCAATCATCACTTCCGGGGCTTGCACCCGGTAACCAGGACTTCCCAGGAGGTCACCCATCCCAGAACTCCTCTGGCTTAAGCGCGCTTAACTGTGGAGTTTTTCCACAATCAAGCCCACTTAGCTTGCTACCCCATTTGCAAAACCTTAGCAAGTATTGTGCCTCATGAACCATTCATGTTAGAGATCCCTTGACTCTTTTTGAATTTAAGTATGGGGGATTACGCAGTGCATTATATTAGATATCATTTTGGGATTCAACTGCGTTAAGTAAGTCATTCAAACGTATGACCATTTCCATGAGAGGTAGTCGTAACTGACTAATTTCTCATGATTTTTGAATAGTTCACTTAGCACTCATTGCATCGGGTGATGCTCACAGGGGTGAAGAAGTGGGATTCATACAACACCTTGTAATGTTGTATGAATACCTCCCTATTATGTGAATATCCCATAAAAATGTCTTCATCTGCTCTGGCATCGAATTTGCCAAGTTTTTTGACATTTGTCTTAATGTGGCATCTGCTACCAAAAAATATGAAGTGTTTGATTGTTGCAGGTCTTCCATTCCACAACTCATAGGGAGTTTTGTCAGTATTCGGTCTAAAATGAGATTTTTTGAGGACAAATATTGTTGTATGAATAAATTATTCCGAAAACCTCTGTTGAACATTCCTTTAAGCCATCATTTCTCTTGCTAATTGTTGTACTGATTTGTTGGCTATTTTTACTACACCATTTTGCTGGGGAGTATTAGCTATTGTAGACTACCATTTAATGGCATTATTTTTACATAATTTATCAAATTATTTTGAAGTGAACACACCTCCTTTGTTAGACCTTATTATTTTGAATTTGCAATTAGTTTCATTCTCATCTATAGCTTTGACCTCTTTAAATATTTCAAAATCTTTAGATTTCTCTCTGAGGAAGGTAGCTCATATCATCCTACTAAAATAATCAATTATTAGCATAACATATAATTTACTTATGGATGAATTCCTTCTGGGTGGTCCACATTGATCCATGTGTACCAATTGCAATGAATTTGATAATGAGTTATCATTTTCCCTTAATTGACCTCGAGCTTACTTTCCCAGTTGGAAAGATTTGCAAATTGTATTCTCTAGTTTTGAGTTTGGGTAAGTCCTTGACAACTTTCTTCTTGCTTTGCTTGACTATCTAATCAAAGTTCAGACATTGAAGCCTTTTGTACCATAACAAACTCTCATCTATCTTTGATAGACAAAACCTTTTGGTGTTCTCTTTGAGAAAATAAACATTTTTATCTATTCTTACAACTTTAGCAAATATCTCACTTGTACCTATGGAATTGATTTGAAAATATTTGGATTTAAAAATCACATCATAGTCTTCATCACACATTTGAGATACACTAAAAAGGTTATGATTTAGCCCATTAACATATAAAACATTTTTGGCTTTACCTTTTCCATTTAATAGACTAACTATTCCTTTGGCAATTATTTTTCCAGGAGCATTGTTGCCAAAACTCACATTACCTTTGTTAATGGGATTCCATGTCACAAACTTGCTTCTGTCTCTTGACATATGCTTGGAACATCCACTATCCACATACCAATGTCTCCCACCATTGTAAGCATACAAAGAAATATCACATAGCTATGATCTCTCCTTTTGTTTCTAGACCTTGGCCCTTTGTTCAATTTTCTTAATTATTGGCTTTGTCCTATTCCTTTAAGTCTACGATTGACTACTATATGCCCAAAATTTTTACACTTAAAACATTTCACCTGATAATTCATGGGAGAAAAATGATTATTATACCTTGGTCTATTTTTCCTTTGCTAAAACCTTATTCTGAATCTAAGCTACTTGTAAGAAAGATGTACTATGTGATTTGTTGCTTTGTGGCCATAGTTCACGCATGTGAAATAATATCTTGGTAAAGTATCATTGTACCTGGAAGGTTGTCTTCAACACTGGGCTAAATTCTGGGTAGTTTTATTTTCTTGGCCAATTTTGTCCTTAGTTGTTGTTGATTTTTATGGATTTGATATTTGGGTTGCATGGCTCCCTTTTATTGTTGCACAGACCATTCTTTAGCTGTTGGAACAAATGTAATTTAATTTCTCCCCTTTAATTCAACTATTGCATTGGACTCAACTTTAAAGCCAAGACCGCTATGATCTTTAGAGACACGATGAGTCTCCATTATATCATTTAAATCCTCAGTTCCTTTACTGAATTTCTGCTTAAATCTGAGATTTGTTTTAGCCTTCTCCAACTCCTTCCTCAGCAACACGACTTCTCCTTCTAGCTTCTCACATTCTTGAACCTTTTCATTTAGTTGTCCATTCAGGTATTCTTTAGTCTTCTTACATTCTTCTATTTTCAAGTGTAATGGCTCCACAAACTCAATATTTTCTTTTTTCAAAGACTCCTTTAGGAATTTATTTTTCTTCCTCGACCTTTTTATTTCATCAAGAGAGCTTACCAATTCTCCTCAAAGATCTAATTGTACTTCTTCATGATCACAAACAACCTCGACTTGAAGATTTTATATAGCCATCAACGTAAAATTATTTAGGGATCTTTTCATCTTTGTCCTCATCTAAGGATCGACGAGGCTCACTTTCCGAGGAGCTCTCTTCTTGAAAATAAAAGCCTTTCTTCTTAGTATTTTTCTATCCTTTTGAACCTTCTTAAATTTTTCTTTAGGACTGCAATACTTCTTCCTCTCAGGACACTTCAATGCATAATGACCAACTTTTCCACAATTAAAACATTTGAATGTTAACATACATTTATACTTGCCTGATCCTCTCTTGAGCTTCCTCACAATGATGGATTCTTCTCCATCTATTTCACAACATGAGTCATCATTCTCATCCTTGCACTTCTTTTCTACTTTGAAGGATGATTCTTTCGTTGTAGAATTGCCTTTAGAAATCCTCATCTCATAGGCTCATAGGTATTGAGTATTCCAAGGAGTTGATCTAAAATGACATTGCATAGATTGGTCATTTCTTCAATGGCTAACACCTTGGGATTAAACATCTTAGGAAGACATCTTAACACTTCTTGAACTACCATGGCTTCATCTAGTGTCTTGTCAAGCCCTCTTAGGGTTTTCACAACTTCATCAACTCTTAAAAAATAATTTGCAATATCTTAATCGTCATGCATGCTTAAAGATTCAAATTACATCTTACAACCTTGGAGTTTATATTTCTTTACCTTGTTGTCTTCCTCAGAGAAGCTGCTCACTTGCCCCAGGTAGCTTTGGAAGATGTTCAATCCATTACCTTAACAAGCTTTGATTCAAGTAGACCACCAAGCAAAGCATTCATTTCTTTAGGTTTACATGTGAATTCTATTAGAAAAATATTATATATGACAAAGAAATGCAAGACATATAATATGGGGAAAAACACAAACACATAAAACCAGAGAGACACAGATATACATGGTTCACTCAGTTTGGGCTACGTCCACCCCGAATAGCCAGTCCTTCCTTTCTATTATCCAGCAAAATGAAGAGACACAACCTACAGTAGATTCATTTTAATATCCTTTGTTGTCTCTCACAGTCTCGCCTCTCTATTTCTCACTCTGAGAATACACATCTATCACACAGCCTCAATACAATACCCTCATACAAAGAGAGGAGTTGCCTTCTAGGGAAAAAAACCCTAAACTAAACATAAGTTCTACTATCAAATCATCTGCCTAATGAACGACCCAGATTGACTAGAAATTACTATACTTTTACAAGGAAATTTTACATCTGTTTTTAGCTTCGTGGGTGCTGCCTCCGAACCCTCGTTGGGGGACCACTGGCCCTCGGACCCCCCAGCCGGGGCGGAGCGGCCCCCTCGGACCCCCACAGGGGGGACAAGTCCCCCATGCGTGGAGGGGTGTACAATCTTGCTGGCATATACATCCAGCTGAAACAAAGACCTCTAAATAATCATGCTCCACACCCAACAATATCCCACTTGGAGAATGATTATAGCAACTCCACCGCTTCTTCATTTGCCAGATAATGACTCCTCTTTGGACCTAGCTATTTCTCATCTTCATCGTCATCCTTGAAGACCGGTTGAAACTAAACATATTTTCAGTTTCTCCCTGGTTACAACTTTTGTAAGCTTATCTATAGGATTCTAGCTAGTGTGTATCTTTTCCAGCTTCAACTCTCCATCTTCCAACACTGATCATATGTAATGGTACTTGAGTTGCATGTGTTTAGTCCTGGAATGAAATGTTGATTTCTTTGCAAGATGAGTGGCACTTTGGCTATCACTGTATAACGTGCCCATGTCATGCTTCTTACCTAATTCACCCATAAACCTTTGTAACAAAATCATTTCTTTACTAGGCTCTATAGCAACGACATACTCTGCTTCTGTTGTTGAAATTGAAACAAAACTTTGGATTTTTGAAACCCAACTGACATTTGTTCCACCTATAGTAAATACATATCCTGTAGTGCTCCTCCTGTTATCTCTGTCACCTGCCATATTTGCATCAACATATCCATGTAGAAAAATGTTTGAACCACCAAAGCATAATGCTTGATTTGTGGTACCTTTTAAATATCTGAGAATCCATTTCATTGCCATCCAATGTTCTTTTCCTGGATTGTTCATGTACCTGCTTACAACTCCCACTGCATGTGCAATATCAGGCCTTGTGCAAACTATTGCATACATTAAGCTTCCAACTATTGATGCATATGGAACTTTAGACATATAATCCATGTCTTCATGGGTTTTTGGGCACATCTCCTTACTAAATTTGAAATGGCTATCAAAAGGTGTACTAACTGGTTTTTCATTGTGCATATTAAATATTTTCAACACCTTTTGTATATACTCATTCTGAGACAATGTTAATTTGTGATTATTTTTGTCTCTAATTATTCTCATACCAAGGATTTGTTTTGCAGCCCCCAAATCCTTCATTGCAAATGAATTTTCCAATTTTCTTTTGAGCACATTTATTTCTTGAATGTTAGACCCTGCAAAAAGCATGTCATCTACATACAATAACAATATAATATAGCTGCCATCATTTTTCTTTTTCAGATAAACACAATGATTGGAGTGACATCTAGTATAACCTTGTTCAGACATAAACTTGTCAAATTTTAGATACCACTACCTTGGAGCTTGTTTTAAGCCATACAAGCTCTTCTTCAACCTGCACACTAGTTTCTCCTCCCATTTCACCTCATATCCTTGTGGTTGCTGCATATATATCTCTTCCTCCAAATCCCCATGGAGAAAGCTTGTCTTTACATCTAATTGCTCAAGATGAAAATCTTCAATTGTTACTAGACTTAAAATAGTTCTGATTGAAGTCATTTTAACAACAGGAGAAATTATTTTATCAAAATCAATACCTTGCTTATATGCAAACCCCTTCACCAAAAGTTTGGTTTTGTACCTCTATTTTCCTCCATCTTCTTCCTTCAGCCTGTAAACCCATTTATTCTACAATGTAGTTTTAGCTGCAGGCAACCTGACTAAGTTTCAAGTCTAGTTATGCATTAAGGAGTCCATCTCTTCTTCCATGGCTAGCTCCCACTTCTTCCTGCTTCAACCTGCATTGCTTCTTCATAACATTCGGGCTCACCAAAATCAGTCAACAATAAATAATATAATGAAGGAGAGTATCGTTTAGGGGGTATACTTATCCTAGTAGATATTCTAACACCACTTTCAGGTGTTTGGGGTGGTTGTTGTTGTTGTGGTGGTTGTTGTTGTTGTGGTTGTTGTTGTTGTGATAGTTGATTATTGTTATTTTCAGGTATCTTTACTTTTTTAGTGATCCCATCGAAAACTGTGTATTCCTTGTTTTCTTTTTCTTGTTTATTTTCCTGCAATTGATTCTTATACAAGACATTTTCATTGAATATTACATCTCTGCTCCTAATGATTTTGTGATTTTCATAATCATATAAGCGATAACCAAAATCATTAACACTATATCCAATAAAGGTACATTTCTTTGATTTTTCTCAAGCTTTGTTCTATTTTCTTTATTAATATGGACAAAGGCCTCACAACCAAAAGGCTTTAAAAAAGAGTAGTTTACATTTTTACCTGTCCTTGCTTCCTCTGGAACACCACCATCCAAGGAACTTGAAGGCCCTCTATTTATTAGATAAACAACAATATCTACAGCATTTGCCAAAATTGTAAAAGCAATCCTGCATGCAATCTCATGCACCTTGCACGCTCCATGATTATTCTATTCATCCTTTCTAACACACCATTTTCTTGTGGTGTTCATGGAACTGTCTTCTCGCTGCGAATTCCATGCTCTAAACAGTACCTATCAAACTCTTTGTTGCAATATTCACCTCCATTGTCTGATCTGGGACGCTTCAATTTCTTTCTTGTCTCAATCTCAACCAAAGCTTTCCATTTCTTGAATGTATCAAATAAATCAGATTTATTCTTAATACAATAAATCCAAGTTTTTCTAGTTGCATCATCAATAAAGTAAGCTAATAACAAGAGACATCGAGAAATGATACCTAAGTAGGTCCCCATACATTTGTATGCACAAGCTCTAATTTTTTCTCTTCTTTTCTTTCCCAACTCTGAGAAATCTGACTCTCTTCTATTTTCCATAAATGTAATTCTCACAAAAGTCCAAATCAACATTCTTCAAACCCGGCAACAAATTTCTTGAGTGAAGAATCTTCATCCCCTTCTCACTCATGTGTCCGAGCCTATGATGCCATAATGTTACATCTGCTCCTTTGGAAGTTAAAGCATTAACAGAGTTAGAAATACCATTGAATAAATACAATGTACCAACTTTTTCACCTTTTGCTATTACCAGGGCTCCTTTGGTGACCTTCCAAGCTTTATCTATGAAAGTTGTCACACAACCTTCACTGTCTAACTACCCTGTTGAAAACAGATTTTTCTTTAGATATGGAACATGCCTTACCTCCTTTAGTAGCCATTGGTTTCCATTCTGCTATTTTACAAGAACATTACCCATTCCAACAATTTTACAGGGTTTATCATCACCCAAATGAACTTGTCCAAAATCTCCTTGAACATAGTCATGAAATTATTTCTTATCAGGTGTGGCATGGAATGAGGCCCCTGAATCTACCGCCCAGGAATCATTAATATTTTCAAAAGAAAGAATCAAACCATATTGTAACACCTCACCTGTCACATTTGCTTCATGATTGCTTTCTTGCTGTGCATCTCCTTCTTTTCCTTTCCGAGATCTATAGTCTTTCTTTAGGTGTCCTTTCTTTCTGCATTTCCAGCACAGTATCCCTGATCTGGACTTGGATCTGCCTTTCCTTGATTTACTGCGATATCCTGAGCTCTTTCCTCTTTCCATTTTTCTTCCCCTAGACTCTGCACTCAAAGCATTACCCGATGTCTCACCGGAGCTTTTCCATTGCATTTCCCAACTAAGGATAGCATCGACAACATCATTAAAATTTGAAGTACTAGATCCAAACACAGAGTTACTAATGGCCATTATTAAACCATTCCAACTTTCTCGCAAGGAGCACAAGAATAACAAAGCTCTAAATTCATCATCAAAGTTTACCCCTACAAAACATAACTGACTTGTAACAGTATTAAAATCATTTAAGTGGTCTGTAATAGATCCACCTTCCGACATATTCATATTAAATAACAGTTTCATAAGAAATACCTTGTTTGAGGCCGAGGGTTTTTCATATGGTTTCTCCAACACTTTAATTAAACCCTATGTCATTGTTTCCTTCGAAATGTTGAAGGGGATCGACACTGCAAGGCACAACCTTACTGTTCCGAGTGCCTTTCTATCGAGAAGGTTCCATTCTTCATCTATCATACCCATCAGCATCTTTGTTTTTCCGCCCAATGGTAGGTACAGATCTTTCTAATACAGATAATATTCCATCTACATCTTCCACAGCGAGAAGTTTTGGTCATTAAATTTCTCGACCCTAAACTTACCATTTTCCGCCATTGCTCCCACTCGAATGAGCAACCCTTCTTTCTTGTGAGTTTATCAGCCAAATAGAACTTCAGATATGATACCAGTTGTTAGAAAATTATATATTATGGAGCAATGGAACACATAAAATATTGCAGAAATATAAACACACAAAATGCATAAAACAAGAGAGACGCAAATATACGTGGTTCACCCAGTTTGGGCTACATCTAGCCCAAACAGCTAGTCCTTCCTTTTTATTATCTAGCAAAATGAAGAGACACAACCTATAGCAGATCTGCTATAATATCCTCTATTTTCTCTCACAGTCTCACCTCTCTATTTCTCACTCGGAGAATACACATCTATTACACAGCCTCAAATACAATGACCTCATACAAAGGGAGGGGATTTCCTTCTAAGGCCAAAAACCCTAAATTAAACATAAGTTCTACCATCAAATCATCTGCCTAATGAATGGCCCAGATTGACTAGAAATTAATATACTTTTACAAGGCAATTTTACATCTATTTTTAGCTTCGGGGACGCTGCCCTCGAAACCTCTGTCGGGGGAACGCTGTTCCCCGGACCCCCCAGCCGGGGGGGATCGGCCCCCCTGCGTGGAGGGGTGTAAAAACTTCCTAGGGTATACATCCGGTTGAAACAAAGACCTTTGAACAATCATGCTCCACACCCAACACTTTTGGTGACTTCCAAGAGGTTTTCCATTAATTCGACCTCAAAACATGTCATTTCAGGAAATCCTACAGGATGATCCTGCAGGAATTACAGGAAACCTACAAGATACAGCTGAGAGCTAAATGTGAGGTTTTGGAGGTGATGGGAGGCTTCAGAAAGGTGTTTGATTGGTGGAATGGAGTGGGAGAAGGTCTAGGATCACTCAAGAGTCAATATCCAAGATAATAGATGGCTAGATTCGCTCAATGTGCTTGGGAGAATTTTTATGAAAAATGATGGAAAACTAGTGAAGGCGATGGTGAAAACAAGGGATGGATAAGATGGATAAAGTGGAAGGTGGTTTTTGGCTATGAAGTCTTAGTCTCCTCCTAAAGAACCTGCTCTACATAAAACATGTGTGTCTTCCAAAAAGCTATGCAACAATATACATTTTCATAAACTAGAAAAGCATAATTAATGAATCAACTGCCTATACTATGCATGAAGAAAGTTGTTGAAGGGAATGAAAGCATGAATTAGATATACTGCATAAATGGAGATGAAAAATATGACAATGAAATCTACCTTGCAAAATTAACCAAATACTAAATTAAAGATAGCAAGCTCCAAAGCTCATAAAAGAACTAGAAATCTATGTTTTGGGGGCTTCTTAAGGGTCTCTTCCTCAAGTCATGGTCCCAGAGGGAGGAAGTTACAATGAGACACCTGCTAACAACCTTGTGGTGATATTTTTTCTCCTTGCTAACCTGCTACTTGAAATAAGGCACAAATGGAAGCAAACTATCAAACAACCAATCTAATCTACACTACTTGTAATAGAAATTCATCTAAAAATAAATTAACAATGAAGCTATGAATCTACACTAAACATACATGTACAATAAAGATGAGAATTGGATGCTAGGGTTGGGCCCTAACCCAAGAGCTTCAGCCCTCTGATTTAACTCAGTGCTGGCTCAAAACAATACTCATTCTTATTACTAAAGCATCAAATTACATCAATAGAATTGTCACAAGTTTTTCAGCTTGAAAATATATTAGAGTTTTACAATCAAAAATCTGAATCCTACTGAGGTCTTAGGCCTCTCTACCTATACTTTTGAATTCCCCGATGACTTACTTAAAATTAGGGAGGCTCAGCTCCCAAACTCGAGATAAACTGGTGCTTTGTCTCTCACTTGCTCGATTGCCTTCTAGTCCTCATGATTTGGTTGTTTGCACTCCGAGATGATGTGATGAATGGAGGAATATTCAAATGGAGGAGTAGTAAATGAGGAGTATTTACCTCCTACAATCCCTCTCCCTTGTCCCATTCGAGTTTTGACCTTAGTCTTTGCCAAAATTCTTTGATTTTCTCCTTTAATCCTGCATTCAATTCATATTAGACCAAAAAGCATAATATCCAACTCTAACTCACCTCATAAACAAAATATAATCAAAAACATGTAATAAGTTATGAGAAAGGTTGGTTTGGCTAAGCTAGGAGGTGAATTAAGGCCCATATAATTACCCAATGGTGAGGCTCATCATCACCCCTACTGAAAGTGTTGCTCATCATTTGAGAAACTTAATCAATATCCATATCATTCATGGCTCTAGTGGCCTATCTGACATCCCAAACCTTTGTTGTGGTCTCCTCTTCTTATTCATAGAACCCTGATTTCTTTTCTACCTCCTCCCACTACCTCTTTTATTCTTATTCTTTTATGCCTTCTAGCATCCCTAAGAGTAGTGGTGGACTAATTTTTAGGCCTATCCAATTGACCTTCAACCTTTGCATAGATTGCTTATACATAGGTGTCCTATTGAGATCCTCTCTCAACCTTTGAGGAGAGTGATATTCTCTTATCTTTAAGTTGTGTGGCAGTGTGTTCCATCTCCTCAGGCAAGCATGTATACTATCATCTCCTAGCAACCTGAACATGTCCTCAAAATGTGAAATTGCTTGCTCTTTGGCAGCAACATATATAGGTGCCAGCTGAGGATCATTTGCAATCAAATTATGGGTATTGATGAGGGCCATGGGATTTGATTATTCAACTCTGATAAGAAGAGGTTCAGTTTTCTCTCTTGCCAATATCCTTTTCATCTTTGCAGCTCTTGACTCCTCATGGTTCATCCATGATGCCAAATCCATTAATTGTAGATCTCCTTGCTTGGCATTATGTCCCATACATTCATTTCAAGGCCATGTTGTGCAAATAAAACTTAGCCATTTTGGCCCTATCTTCTAGTGTACTTTGATCACAAAGATCAATAAACTGCATGTAGTCTTGAAATGGCATGGTGCCTCTCTTTGCTAGGGTCTTAATATGAAACTACAGCCATTATTCTTTGAGGTAGATAGCATAAGATTTAGCTAGCATCCTACACTGAATTGCTTCCAAAGAGAGACTGGCCATACATGCCAATTGATTCTCTCTTTCCTGCAGTTGTCCCCTCAACCATGCATTTTTTATTTCTAGTTGATTTCTCATTGTAGCTTCTCTGTCGCTCAAGCCACTTAGCTCTATACCCATCTCCTTGAGTTTCTCTTCCATGTTCCCAATGTCTTCCACCCCCTTTAATTTGTCAATCTGCATCCATAGGTGAGTTCTGGCCCTCTCCTTCTCAAGTTCAAAGAATAGTGGGATGGAAAATTTTTGAGGTATGACCCTGCCTCCTTCAATAAACCAATAATAGGAGTCAAAGTTAGGTTGGGGGATGGGTTCTTTTGTCTCTAGGTCCTCTTCTTTAGTTTCTTGTTGTTCCCCTACCTTCATTTCCAATTTTTGTGTCTCCTGTAGATTCAGCAGAGTATCTTGTAGGACTGTTTTTGCTTCTTGTAGATTTTGTTGTGTATCTTGTAGGATTGCCTTTCCCTTGGAGGAAGTTGATCTAGTAGTAGGCCTCCTCACATAGGTGATAGGGGACATAGGAGAAGGCATTTTCTCTTTTTATATAGGGAATTCTTCAATCACAATATGGATTTTTGTTGATTCTTGGGGCTTCCCTTGTCTTATCCTTGTGCTTTTTCTTGTCCTAAAATATAATGAGGTCTGCCTCTGCCTTTTTCATGTTTGCTTGATTGGGGTGCTAAGAGTAGTGAGAGAAGCTACTCCCTCTCTCTCAGTGGCTTCCAAAGACACCCTAGGTGACTCCTTGTTTTTTGCCCCCTCTTTTCCATTGCCTTCTTCCTCTATGTCCTTCCTGCCCTCTTCTTCTTGTAGATCTTCATCATCTCTATCAGTTTCCTCCTTAACATCCTCCTCAATTTCTTCATCATCCTCCTTCTCTTCTCCCTCTTGTTCTTCATCTTTATCATGTTCCTTTGTGTCATCTCCTTCTATGTCTTCCTTTTCCTGTTTTACTTCCTCTTCACTAACAGTAGGACTAACATCATAAGTGAGAGCTTTGATGTCATCCCCTGTTGGCATGTCTCTGAAAACTAACCATGTTGTAGGAGTTCTGAGGTTATGGAGGGCATATTATATAAGGATCCTAATTCACCCATGGTGAGCTAACTGTTGGGAGTTTCCCTCCTTCACTTTGATCCTTGAATCTATGAGTGATTTAAGCAGGAACTATGGTATGATGAGCCTTTGGTGAGGGGATGTTTATACTCCAAATCTCAATTCTTCAAGGATCCTGAAATGATAGCCATAGACCACACTATACCTACCCTCACATTAAATGTATTTGATCAGTTGGTAACCTACCTCATTCCATGGATATGGCAGACTTTCCCTCCTTACTCCATTTTTGTCCTCGGCAAGTTCCTCACCTTCTAAAAAGAATTTTCTTTTGGCAACCTGGCTATCTCCTTTGTCTTCTTTCCTCCATGGTATTCCTAGGGGAAGTGTGGTAACTCCATTGATGAGCTTAGGGGTGAGATCTATAGTGAGGCCCCTTATTACAACAATGGTTTGGATTTTGGTGAGGGGAGTGAGGGAGAGAGAAAATTCTTGAGCCACCTCATCATCATACCCTCTTAATTTTTCTAAAAACCCCATCCAATTATGTCTTGTGAAGATTTCAAGAACTTGGGGGTGTTGTTGGATTCTCACAGTGTTTGTGGGCTCCCTCTTATTAAACCCTCATGTCATTGTTGGTGAAGTTTAAAGAGATGAGAGGGTTGAAACAATTTTCAAATGTAGAACCAAGACAGAGATGACTGTGTATGTAATTCTCTTACAAAGTTGCTAAATTCACTCAAACTTAGAGGATTTGTGGTTCATTTACTTGTAAAGAGGGATGTAATTATAGATCCTACCTCTTTAAATTGTTTGCAATGGCCAACTCCCGTGATATCCCTTCTGAACTCTTCTATGCCAATCCTGTAGACAGACTCTATGTATCATGTAGGAATTCCTATGAAATCCTGTAGGAATTCTTGTGCAGTGAAACGATGGAGTTTTTCTTCTGATGGGTTTCCTAGGTATGAGAGTGAACTAAGTGAGTGATTTTTGAGGAAGTGAAATGCATGAATGCATGGGAACAATGTTTTATTTCCTCTTATGGTGATTCGGGGTGAGGCAGTGTGCTAGTAGCAAAGGTACATATCCATTTTTGGACCATTGGTCCCCACTACCTCCTCATCATTTCCCGCTCCTCATAATCAGCTCCCACCTTATGGATCTGTATTTTTAACCACTTTTTTTCCTACTACTTATCTGTCTTTGAGTTGATTACAACCACATGTGAGAGGACACCCAGTTGTGTATGTGTTGACTAAACAAAGGTGGCCAAGTTAATTGGCCACCTTTTCACTTATAAACCAACTATCTCGTAACCCTTACATTTTCTTACTACATGATGCATATGAGAGAGGGAGCAAGATACTTAAATGTGGTTCTAATACTATGTTGTAGTTGTCGAAGACCAAAGGTGTTGATATGTGTATTTGATGCATGTTATTCTTCTTCCTCCTCTTATTGTCTGCTAATGGCTTCTTTATTTGTGCAGGTGCCTGTGGTTGAAGATATGATGATGCTGCTTTGGAGCTCCTGGATCATCATGTTGAAGGCTTGTTGCTAGTATGATTGGTATTCTGTGGGATAGGCTATTATAGGATTTCCTATAGGTTGTTCTGTAGCTACGTCTCCCTCAGAAGTATTTAATCATTCTTCTTGTTGGGGTTGTGAGGATGGTGACATGGATGGAAAGAAGGAGTGGGAGTGTGGAGAGAAAGGAATATTCAAGTGATGCTCTTTATTCCGTTCTGTTTCCCTTCTTTTGAAGGCTGGAAAAAAAATACTCTTGAAACTGATTTTTTTCTTTTAATGGTGAGTGCAAGGATGAGATGAAGAGGGTGAATTTTAGTGGCCTAGCAAGTCAGTAATTTACCTTTAGACTACTTCCTGTAGGATTTATGGGTCACTGTAATTCCTATAGGATTATCCTCTAGGTTTTTAGGGGATCCTGTAGGAATACAGGGGATCATGTAGAAAACACAGTCCTTTTATAAACTGAAGCAATGGAGTGAAAAAAATGACAGAAATGATGGAGGGATGCAAGGTAATAAGTGGGAAAATAAATATGGGAGTGTCAGGGTTCTCTTTGTGATCCTCTTTTGCTCCTTGACTATCCTTCTTGCTGACCTGCAAATGGAAATTTCATGATTTAAATTTATTTATTTATTTATATATTTTTGAAAAACAACTAGGCTGCCTCTGAGAGGTTTTTGCCCTACTTTTTTGCGATGGATGCCTCAAGAAAGTTTTTCACCCAAGGATCTTTCTTATTCTCTTTTCTCTTCCTTTTTTGTTTTTTTGTTTTGACACCATTAAGCCGCCTCAAGAGGTTTTCAACCCAATGATGGGACTTAGGTGCCTCATGGAGGTTTTCACCTGTGTCCTTATTCTTTTTTCTTTTTCTTAGTGCTTTGATGAGGGAGGAGTTGGAACTTGCTCCACTATCATCATTTTTTTATTGATATCATAAATGACCTCTTGTTTTGATAATTATCTCTTGTAAATTTTCAATCGGTGTTCATTAACAAGCAAAGGAATGGCTTCTTCATCTATGGTTCTGATTTTCACTGAACCATTATCATGGCATATTTCCACAACATAAGGTCAAATTCATCTTGTCCTTAACTTTCCCTTGAAGTCTTTATACCTAGAATCATATAGCAACACCCAATCACCTTATTGAAATTGCTTCTCCTTGATATTTTTATCATGCCAGATATTCCTCTGAAATTGAACTACCTTTATATGTAGGAGGGCCTGCATTTTGAATTCATCCAAACCATTCAACTGGAACAATCTCTCTTTTTGTGCATTGTAAAGATCTAGATCTAGTTGGGTTGCCATCCATAATGTGTTATATTCGAATTCAATGGATGGCAAGGCCTTTTTCCCATAGACCAGCTCATAGGGTGTGAATCTAGTGGTGGTCTTCCATGTGGTATTATAGGCCCGGGCGACCTCATCTAGTCTTTCTGCCCAATCCTTCCTAATGCTGCTACCACTTTGGTCAAGATGTCCTCCGGTGCTCTGTTGGTCACCTCCACTTGCCCATTAGCTTGTGGATGATAGGGGGTGGAGGTTCTATGCTTGATCTTGTGATGGTTGAGCAAGTCTTCAATCATGTTGGAGGTAAATTGGTTGTGTTGGTCTATGACTAGCTCTCTAGGGTACCCAAATTTGTAGAATACATTCTCCCTTAGGAACTCAACCACCTTCTCTTTTGTTGTTGCCTTAATTGTCCTTGTTTCAGCCCACTTATTCAAATAAGTGGTGCACACAATAATGTACTATTTTTTCTTTGAAGGAGAGTCAATATGCCCTATGAAGTCCATGCCCCACTTGTCAAATGGCTCGAAAGTCACTTGAGGCTGCAGAGGCATTTCATCTCTTGGAGTAGGCTTTCCCATCCTCATGCACTAATCACACTGACTAGTGTATTTTCTCACATCCTAATGAAGAGTGGGCCAATAATAGCCTGCTTGTAACACTTTGAATGTTATTCTTTTTGCTGCAAAGTGACCTCCACAACGCCCATCATGATAGGTCAGAAGGATGTCAAATACTTCCTCCTCCCTGACACACCACCTCAAGATTTGATCTAGGCCAAGTTTGAAGAGATTGCCCCCAATCCAAGTAAAGGGGGTGCTTTTCTTGATTATCTTGCTCTTTTCTTTGGAGGACAAGTTTGGTGGGAACTGCGCTAATACCAAATAGTTTGTTATATCAGCAAACCATGGAGAGAGAACTGAAATAGAAAATAAGTGCTCATCCAATAACTAGTCATCCACCATTCATTCTTCATCTACAGGAAAATTTACTCTAGACAAAAAGTCTACAACAACATTTTTGTTACCACGCTTATAAACAATGGTTAGATCAAACTGTTGTACTAAAATTAACCATCTCATAATTCGAGCATTCACATCTGGTTTGTTCATTAAATATTTGATTGTAGCATGGTCAGTATGCACAAATGTTTGACAGCCTGTAATATAATTCCTAAATTTGTTTAATGGATGCACAACAACCAAGAGTTCCTTTTCAGTCACTATATAATTTAGTTCAGCCTTTGATAAATTATTACTGATAAAATAGATAGGTTAAGGCAGGTTTTCATCTATCTGACCTAGGGCTTCTCCTATGGCTTTGTGTGAGGCATCAGCATGATTATGAAAGGGGAGGGCCCAATTTGGGCCTCGGAGAATTGGTGCAGTGGTTAACTTATCCTTTAGGATATCTAAGGCCTCTTGACAGCTTTTTGACCATATAAACTTAGAGTCTTTGGCCAACAAACCAAATAAAGGAGAGGCCAACTTGTTGAAGTCTTTTATGAACCTTCGGTAGTATCTAGCTAATCCTAGGAAACTTTTGACATCTCTTTTCTTTTGAGGAGGTGGGACCCTTTGGATGATAGATATTTTGTTTGGATCCACCTGGAGTCCTTGCTCAGATATTGAATGACCTAGCATGATCCTTGCAGTCATTAAGAATTCACATTTTTCAAAATTGAGAAACAAGTTCATTTCAATGCATTTGTGTAGTACCTTGCCTAAGTTAGACAGGGCTTCTTAGAAATCACAACCATTAGGTGTAAAATCATCCATATAAATCTCCACCGCATCATGGACTAATTCAGTGAAAATACTCAAGACTTCTCTCTGGAAAGTGGCAGGAGCATTGCAAAGGCCAAAAGGAAGGACCCTATAGGAAAAGGTACCTCAAGGACAAGTGAATGTGGTCTTAACCTGGTCTTCTGAGCAGATCTAGATTTGGTTGTAACCATTGAATCCATCTAGGAAAGAGAAAAACATTTTCCCTGCCAAACCATCTAGCACTTGGTCAATGAAGGGTAGAGTAAAATGATCCTTATTTGTGGCTTTTTTCAATTCCCCGTAATCGACACAAATTCTCCACCTACCATTTTTCTTGGGAACTAACACCAAAGGAGA
The DNA here is from genome assembly GCA_000404065.3 of Pinus taeda. Taxonomy (NCBI): domain Eukaryota; kingdom Viridiplantae; phylum Streptophyta; class Pinopsida; order Pinales; family Pinaceae; genus Pinus; species Pinus taeda. The sequence goes on along the minus strand of APFE030103197.1, from coordinate 360,404 downwards.
GACCCACTCATTGTCAGAGATAGGGTTAATGAATCCTGCATCTAGCAGTTTTTCCAATTCTTCTTTGACTATATCTTTAAGAGCTGGATTCATCCTCCTTTGTGTTTTTCAAACCAACTTGCAACCTTCTTTGATGTATATGTGGTGAGTACACACTGAGGGGCGTACTCCCTTCATTTCTTTATAACTCCAAGTGAAGGCTTCTAGATTTTCCTTTAACATGTTGCATAACTTCTCTTCTTGGAGAGCAGAAAGAGATGGATTGATTTTCAAGGTTCTCTCTGGACTGAATTCTATTGTTTTGACACGGAGTGTGTTGGAATCGGCCAAGCATAAGTCAATTGGATGATTGTTCTAGGTTTCCTTTACTACTTCTTCTAAGGGTAATGAACTGGGAATTGGACTTTGGAGTAAGTTTTCAATCAAGTCATCCTCATCCTACTGTCCTCCTCCCATGTTTGATTCTAAAGCATAAAGTTGGGTGGAATAAACTTCATCTTCTTCCTCCTCCTCCAACCCCAAAGGTAAGTTATGCTCTAGAGAGGGTTGAGCAGGTATGTATAGGACTAACTTCTTCGACATATTCCCATTCTTGATGGTCATATTCCTAGCTCTGCAACTAATGTAAGCATTAGTAGTGGCCAACCATGGCCTTCCAAGGATGAGAGGGTAATCAATAAGCTTAGCCATAGGCTAGAGAACTAGGAAATATGTAGGGTACTCCCAAGAGTCAATGGAGACCATCACATCCTCCACAATTCCCTTAGGTGTTACTGTGGAATAACCAACAAGTTGCAGAACTGTTGTGGTCTTCCTCAATGAACCTTGGAGGTTGAGCTTGAGCATGGTGTCCTTGGTCATCACATTAATGGCAACCCCAAGATCGATCAAAGTGTGTGGGACAATGGTGCCATTGATGTGCACATCTACTATAGGGCTTCCAAGTTCCAAATATTTTGGACAGATTACCTACCCCGGTATTAAGTCAGATAGCTGCCCAATGACATTAATGGAAGGGGCATCTCTTTTTCTCCTCCATGGATGCTTGAAGCACTTCTCCTTAATCAGCTTGTTGTAAATAGGAACATCTTTTATTTCTTGGAGATGTGGGATCCTTACACATAGATTTTTCAATTCTCTTAGAAGTTCAGTCTCTTCTGGGGTAGGCTGGAGTGGTGGGCTAATCTCTCAGGAAAGGGTGGATTTACTTTAAGGTTTCTTTCCTCTCTTTCTTCCTCAACCTCCCTAGGTGGAGGTGGAGGTTGGTTATCTGGGAGAACTCTCCCAATCTTAAGTTAATCTTCTGGATTTCCACAACATAAGCTGGATATGATGTCTCTCCACTGTATACTTATTGATGCTACCTGTTGTTCGGGTTTGGATTTGGATGGGCAAGCATCTGGGGTTGCTTGGGTGGAGCAAAGTGTAGGAGTTGTGGTTGGGTAGGTAGTGGAGGCAATAGAGCTAGAGCATTGTTGTATTGGGGCCTCCACCCCTCAAGTGGTGCATTCCACTAAGGTAGTGGCAAAGCATAAGGTTGAAATGACTGGCTGGCTGGTTGGGAGTGATACTGAGATGCATAGGACCAAGGAGTGGGTGTATACTAGGAAGGATGAGCAAAGGGTCCCCAAGAAGGTATAGTTGTGGTTTGGTTGGGGTTTCAATATGTATGGGATGACCCTTGCATGCCCTATTGGTATGGTCTAAGCCCATGAGGTCTCCTTTGGTTAATGTAGCAAAGGTGCTCAATGACCCCTTCAACTCCTTCATATACAACTTTGAGTCTGGGCAAAGAAGGGCACTTGTCTGTGGAGTGGTTTTCTTCACAGACTGAGAAAATTTCAATAGAGTTCAATGGATATGCATTCCTAGGATGCCTCCTAGTGCATCTAGGACAAAAAATGGCCAAGGATCTCTATGCTTCCTCCTGCTTCCTCTTAATGTTCATGGTGTCCATTTGCAAGGCAAGGGTTTGTAGCATCTTGCTTTTGAAATATTCCAACATGTTTCCAATTTCACCCTTGATGGATGAGTTGGAAGACAATGTATTGACCATAGGTTGACTACCCCTACCCTTTTTCCTGGCTGCCTTAGAATGGTTTCTAAAGACAGTATTGGTATCCTCATAAGGTAATCGGTAGATATCTCCTCCTGCTAACAAATGTAAGGTATATAGAAGATCTTCTCTTACTCCCTTAAGTAGGACCAACTTTAGTGACTCAAGGTCAAGTGTGCACCTGGACCTTCTGTAACTAAGTTGGAATCTTTCTTCATAATCCTCTAGGGATTCATCATTACCTATGGTCATCCTGAAAATTTCTTCTTTAGTATCCTTTGACTGATAGTAGTCCCGATATTTGTTGTTAAAGGCCTGCTACATTTGAACCCAATTTGTGATTCTATCTCCATGTAAACCCATGAACCAGTGCAATGCTACATTCTTGAGGGTAGATGGTAATAGTTTTAACTTTTTCTCATAATCTGTATAGTCATAGGTTCGGCATATAACATCAAACCCAAATAGGAAAGTGTCGGGGTCCTCTGTGGTTAGGCCATGGAAATGAGGTAGGGCAGAGGGGCTTATATTTATTATTTTTCATGTTAGTGTCCCCATTGGTTTCCTTGATGGGGAAAGCACCCTCAACTCTCTCTCTCTCTCTCTCGCTATTCCCTCTGTCATTTCTATTTTCAACCATTGGTTTAGTATGAATGGGTTCTTCTTCTTCTTCTTCCCCTATAGGTTCTTCAAATATGTCAAGTTGCTCACCTAAGGGTTTCTCCAGTTCATAGCCACTGAAGAAGAGAGAAGGTTGGCTATTGGATGTAGTGGGAGTATTTGGCAAAAATTTCCCTAAGTTGTCCCTATTCCTATGAGGCATGTAAGGAAATATTTTTGGTTTAGTTTTGTATTTTTTTTAAACTTGGAAAGTACTTGTAGAATTGAAATTGTTGATTGAATGAAAATTGCTAACAGAATGAAAACGCTACTTATTGAATTGAAATCTTACTTGCAAAATGGAAAGGAAAACAGACAATGAAAAATGAAAGAAAGGAAACAAGTAGATTACTTTTGCATAAATAAACTAATGGTAGAATATTGAAGATAAGAAATAGAAGAAAAGAAAGAAGTAATCACATTCTACTTAGATACCTCCCTGGAAACGGCACCAAAAAGTGATGAGCGCCATTATTGCAACAAGGATGCTACAGCTCCTGGGCTACCAGCTTTACTTATCAACCCGGGGTTCGTACAAACTTGGAGGTGACAGTGCTATATGCACAAGTAAAAGTGATGGTTCTGTGTTGTCACTATTCAGCTGGCGAGAAACCATTGGGGTTCCAAGCTAGAATTCTATGGAGTCAGAAGAAGCTTGATTCTTTGATTGAAGAGAGGTAAATCTACTCTAAGAGGATTACTCTATTGCATTAATGGAGAAGGTAAACATGTAGTGCTAAATCACACCATACCCTAATTAACCATTTAAGAAGCTATGCTAGTTAAAAATGATAAATCAACATGAAATAAATGCTACTACCTATGTTGCAAGCGTAAGAAGCATCAAACAATACCAATGTGCAAGTAAAGGGACTAAACTAAATCTGTTTTTTCTTTTTTGGTCTTTTTATGCAAAATCAAGTATTCAAACTAATTGTTCTTGTGGATGTGGCAGGCATATTAAGGATGTTTGAGGATGGGTGGAAGGTTTATGAAATGGTTGGATGGTGTGGGGGGTCCCTAGGAGGCTTTTGGTGACTTCTTAGAGGTTTTCCATCAATTCGGCTTAGGTCATTTCAGGAAAACCTAGAAGATGTACTAGAAACCTACACGGTGATCATGTAGGAATTGCAGGAAACCTACAGGATACAGCCGAGAGCTAAATGTGAGGTGTTGGAGGTGATGGGATTGTTAGAAAAGGTGTGTTATGGGTGGAATGGAGTGGGAGAAGGTATAGGATCACTCAGGAGTCAATATCTAGGATAATAGATGGCTAGATTCGCTCAATGTGATTGGGAGAATTTCTATGAAAAATGATGGAAAACTAGTGAAGGTGATTGTTGGGCATGGAATCCCCCCACAACATGTTTTGGGGCTCAAAGCCCAAGTTTTGTTCAAATGTATTTTAAAACTCTGTGAATTTCCGTCATAGAGTATCAAGTATAGGTTGAGTCATAGGGTTGTCTGCCCTAAGTATTGTAAAGTAATGTAATGTCATGTCAGCCTATCCATCATCCGCAGACCATGGGATTGTATAAATAGAGTGATGCTCTAAGTTGTAAAGATAGTGAATTAGAGAGATAGATTAATGCAAATGGTTCGAGCATACAGTAAGAGCCAAAGTGTATTTGGTCGTAGTAGTACAAAGAGGTTATGCAGATGAGTGCACAGAGGCCTAGTAGAGTCCACAGCTAAGTGCATGGACCCCTGCAACTGAGTGTGCAGGGAAGTGTTGAGTCTGTAATCTTGAACAAAGAATAATAAAGAGAATTTGATTCCAATTTCTGTGCATCTTCTTGTGTATTGCATTCTTTACATTTATACTATTTTGTTTATCACACGCACTTATGCAATTGCTGGATATACTGTTAATTATCACTACTCTTACACAAATAAGTAAAGTAATCAGGTAATAACAAGTTAAATAGTAAGGAACTTGGGTATAATACGGATCGCACCCCAGTAAGGCTGTGCGGAGGTAGCATCACAGGTTGCAAGGGACTAATAGGTGCATGCAGGGTCAAACCGTGGACTGACAGAAGCTCATCAGACATCCCCAGGGTGCGGAAACTTGGTTCTAGCACCCTCCCATACTACTTCAGGTGAGACATTAGTCTGTGTTGCATGGACTATTGCCGAAAGGGCCAGTAGTACTGGGATTTACTTAGCTAAATTACCTTTGAACCTGGGTCAAGCCCATACAATCCAACAAATGGTTCCATTGCCGAGATGGGATTTGCATAAGGAATGTCTAATGTCGTGCCACTAGAATCCAACAAAGAAAGAAATTGAAGAGTGGTTGGACAAGAATATTCACGAGTTCGTGGCATAAAAAAAAAAAAAAAAAATCCATGAGTAACTAAGGAATGGTAGTTGGAGTGCTACTTGTACACGAAAATCCATGAAACATTCTTTACATCCTTTCCATCTGAGTTGAATGAGTGGATCACGAAGCTAGTAGATAGTCAGGGAAGGTGTAGGCTTGACAAACCAATCGTGTGGACTTCGGAATTAGTGTGCAGGCTAGAAGCGTCGAGAGATAAGATTGCATGAGTTGTGGACCATTGGCTCGACCGAATTATAGAAGTATTTATCACTGAGTTCGTGGTAGATACGACCATCAGCTACAGTGAGCCGGAGCAATGTTTCCTCAAGGGACCATGAGGTAAGTATATTAAATCTTTGAACACTTGGATTAAGATGTTTTTGTGTGAAAACTGGGTTATGCAAATAAATTAATGTTTGTGACTACGCAAAGTGGGAAGATCTACAGGAGCGGAAGTAGTGAAGAATTGGAAACCAGTCCCTTAATTTCCCCCTCACGGGAAAGCAAGGAAGAGCTCATGAAATTATCTCTGAGAAGTGTGATCATTTTGATAAGGCAACGAATTCTACGCCTACCACCTCCACCTACACCACCACCCATCTCACCCTCCTCACTTCCATCTCCACCCACCCCACCTCTGCCACCACCACAGTTCAGTATGGCAAGTGTGATCAAACTATCAGTATTCAGAAGAGAACAAAATGAAGAGCCAGACCAATTCTGGTTCATAGTAAGAGAAGTATGTGAAGCACCGGGCATTATGGATGATAATATCAAGAAGGCCACACTGTTGAGCCTGTTGCAAGACCATGCATTAACATGGTACATCAAGCATTCTAATGACCATCCAAATGCAAGAATCACATAAATCCAAGCCGCACTGAACAGAGAATTTAGCAGGCCAATGTCAGAAACACAATCAATCATCGGGTTTAAGGAGATCACAATGCTCCCAGGAGAGATCCCCTAAGATCTATACCAAATACTGAAGGGTATGATTCATGAATCCAACATGACATTGATGGATGTACAACACTGCGCATGGTTTGTAGCATCACTAACACCGCATTTAAGGATGGCGTTGTCACAGGAAAAACTTTCCACCCAGGCTGAAGCTTTGGAAATGGCGATGAGGTTACATGAGACCCCTATACAAGACCCTGGTCTAGGATTCAAAAAATCCATGCGCAATTGCAAAATTTGTGTTTGGAAATGCAAAGTTTGAAACAGGATAGGACACCTCGGCTAGAGGCGTGTGAGGAGATATGGTGCATAAAATTAAAAGGCCAGGGGCATGACAAGGACCATTGTCCAGTGTTCGCAAATTACTTGGTAGGAGGAGAGTCGATTCCATTAAAACCTGAGGTACAGGCAAGACTGAGCGTGGTGCCTACATTATGGTGTGTGATCTGTCAGATAAGAGGAAAGCACACTACGAATAATTGTCATCTATTGCAGAAGTATATGTAGACGTCCTAGCAATTGTTTTGTAACTTTTGTAGGTCGATAGTCCATGATGAGCGCACCTACAAAAGCTACAAATTAATGATGGATCAGACTCCTACCTGTAGAGTGCAAACCAAAACGTGAGCCCTCAACCCAAATGCGGGAATGTTGCGCGCTAGATTTCAGGGGCATGGTCGAGATCGAGGCGGAATGGGACCAAGAAGGGGTCACAAACATTTAATTTGTTATAATTGTGGAGGGCCAGGGCACTATTCCCGTGAATGTACAAAACTGACAAGGAAATCATGTTTGTATTGTACTCAGTTTGATCATGAGGCAAAAGATTTCCCTACATTGATAGCGAGACTACATGAAAATGGGGTACTTCAGCCCCCTCTGACTCAGAATCGACAAATGATGAGGTCTGAACCGCGCGAAGAAGACCCAAATGTAAACATGATATTCAGGAGTGATGTGACCACTGGCGATGATAAAGGTAAGTAGTCAAAAGAAAGTGTGTGGGTTCGCAAGGCTCCTACAAAGGAACCAGAATTTGATTTAGAACACACGAAGGAGACATTTATGGAAGCTAAAAAGAGCTTCACGGAGGCCTCCACTTCAGGTAGTAAGGATCAACTAGAACCAAGGATGGATCCTTCAATGTTCACTTCCTTTCTGGAGACATGCATGAAACTGCTACGCGACAGCAAGACAGTAAAAGGACTACAGGAACTTATCACTGGGTGCACGGGGTCAAGAGAGCTGCACATGGTTCGGAAACTTGGTAAGCATGCATTGTGCACAGGAAGGGAAATGAGGTTGACTGTGCAAATCGGTGAATATTAAATGGATCAGGTAATCCTGGATCTGGGATTGGACATGAATGCACTACCAAAACAAACATGGGAATGCATGGGTAGACCTATGCTACAGTGGTCTCCTATTCAGTTACAAATGGCAAACCAACAGAAGATATTTCCCATGGGAAGATCGCAAGGGGTAACATTAGATATTGAAGGTGCGAGTGTGCAAGTGGATTTTTAAGTGATAGATATTATCGATGACAGTAATCCCTATCCCATGCTACTAGGAATAGACTGGGCCACCGATATGAATGAAGTCATAAATTTGAAGAAGAGCAAAATGATCTTTGGGAAAACTTCACTATGCGTAGTAGTACTACTAGATCCAGCTGAAGGAGCGTGATATACTGAATCGGTGTGTGATGATGATAGTGATGACAATATCGATTATATTTACAAAATAACCACATGAGAAGAGGATGGGGTGAATCCGACTGCATATGGAAGGATTTTGTGGAAGCGCGAAAGCTCCTACACTTCGGATTCAGACGAAGAGATAGAGCGATGGAAGAACCAGTTGCACGAAGCAACAATGCTTAATTGCAACATGATGGTTAGATCATTGTGCTATGTGACAATAGAAGCAAGGGATCTGCCTACGTATGATGGGTTGACAATGGTGGATGAATTCCTGAGAAAATTTGAAAGTGCAGTACCAGAACAGCAGTGGTTTGATGCGCTGAAGTGGGCACTACGCGCAACGCCCGCACTATGGTGGGGTATGCATCAGGGAAGTTTTGAGGACTGGCGTTTATGCAGAAGAATGATGTGCCTACGCTTTGGAAAACCCCAGCTCAGAACGAGAGCCAGTCAAAAGGGGCAAAACAACATGCGCGCCCACCTTTCTCAATGGGTACGGGCATATGTTGTATAGCTTGCACAAGCGCACACCACTCTCAGAATAGAGAATCAGAAAAAACTGTAACAGCAGGAAAGGCGATGCTTTCTACCAATTATCCATGAAGAGGAATTCGATAGGGTGTGCGAAGTACTAAATAGGTTTCACCAGGCGAAATGCACTAATTGGGACCTACACGTACCAATGGTTTGATTGGCCTATAGGACCATGTGCAAAACCCTAACCATGGAAATGATTCCAAAAATGTAAAATAGAATAGAGACTATAATTTCTGAAGAGAATACAAAGAGGAATCCACCCATAAGAGCTCTCGTAGTTGTGACAGTGTGTGAAGACTAGGATGAAGGAATCACACAACTACGCGAGGTTGAACAGATAAAGATTCATGAAGCCATTCAGTGATGGAACCTTAGACTTCATGAACTCAAAAAAGACCGAGTATGACTGAGGAAGAAAATAATTTTGATGGATGTCAAGATCAAGAGGCTGGAAAATGAGATCAAGAAAGCATGTCTCATCGATAAACCATGGATGAAAATATAAGGTGTGGATGGGCATACTACTGGATTAGAAGATTGTCGCCGAGAACTTACGACTCTGCTGTTATGGCTACGAATGCACCTCACCAAGCACAGTAACCAGGGGAGTGCACTACATATGGTATAATGCACAATATCGGCTATCTCGAAGGCAATTAAGGAGTTTCTGTGGACTATACTAGAAGGCGAGTTGAAGTCTCGCACAGGTGGTGTGACCACCTGCCTAGCCGTAGGGACCACAGTCTCAGTGCTCCATGTAGTTGAAAGAGAATGCAAGACTATAAAAGAGTTTCGTTGGGAGCTGTGCAATAAGGGAGATGTGCATAGAATCAGCATGTCACAAGGTTCATGCCCACGCATGAGGGGCTACACTGTTGCATGGGTAGGCTAGGAAGTGACTGTTGGTGTCACTGTTCATGACGGGATGTCCGATTTAAGGCAAAAGGGAGTGGGTGACAAGCATTTAAGACTTTAATTAACGGCAAGATTTGGGAAAATCTGTTGCCAAGAAAGCATTGATGGCCCAAAATTGGGGGGAACAATCAAACTTGAATTCAAAAGGCGCTATAAAAATCCAGGGGCTAGCCACGAGACAACACTTGTTCACTTGAGATTTGAGCATTTGGTTAGAGCATAGAGTGTTGCACGCCGAGTGATATTCGAGCCCGAAGTTTACGAATGACCACAGACAATTCAAATAAGATGGCAGCTACCAGGAGAGGTTTGGGCTTTACAGAAGAAACCACCAACGAGGCTGCGTAGAACCCCACGGTACACGATGTTCCCGAATATACTGGGGTCGAGTCGGAAATCCCGAAATTGCCTCAAATGCCAAGGCCAAGAAAAATAAGCGGGTCGCGGGACTAGTCTGCATGTTTCCGCAAATCTGTGGTTTGGTAAGCTCTCAATGGAAGAAAAGGGCAAGGCAGTCACCATTGAGATATATTATGAGGAGGAGGACCTACTGGTTCTCATCGATGAGATAGAGGAAGTAAAGGACATGAAAGAGGACATCCAGTCGGTGTGCTCTGCAGTGAAATTGTCGGAGTACATCCCTCCATGGAAAGGGAAAACTAAGATACCAAAGGATATGGATGCCACCAAGAGTGCACTCCAAACCCTGCTCCTCCCTGATGGAATTGTGTTTGAGGGCTTGCACCTGGGCTACATGCCCATAATGAAGTTTGAAGATTGGGACCTTGCGAACAGTGAGAAGTTCCCACACTTAGAGATGGAGAGCCCCATGAAGCAGAGCACGGAAGGTCCAGTCAAAACATTAGAGCCACGAAAATGGTTGCGCGGTGTGGAGAAGGCCGGATTGCTTCATCTGCTGTGGATTCCACACTTTCATCATGCACCCAACACTATTTTTGCCATCAAGCAGCTGCTTTGCCTGGTGCGTGATGGGTACTTATGGCTGGAGGAGCCTATTCCCATCATGGCAGATCTCATCGATAGAATTTCTCAACTTCCCTGTAAGGGAAAGGACCCCGCGGTGGTAGCAAGAAAAAGTGGAGATTTGGCTCTTACGGAGGCCATGAAGAAAAAAATGTAATCTTGAGAAGAAAAAGAGGGGTTATGCAATCAGCAGCATCAAAGATAAAGGGGTGTGCGTAGCCACCCAACTACTATAAATCTATGTTTTTGGGGATTCTTAAGGGTCCCTTCCTCAAGTCATGGTCCCAAAGGGAGAAAGTGAGGATGAGACACCTACTAACAACCTTGTGGTGATATTTTTTCTCCTTGCTAACCTGCTACTTGAAATAAGGCACAAATGGAAGCGAACTATCAAACAATCAATCTAATCTACACTACTTGTAATGGAAATGCATCTAAAAACAAATTAACAATGAAGCTATGAATATACACTAAACATACATTTACAATAAAGAGGAGCATTGGTTGCTAGGGATGGGCCCTAACCCAAGAGCTTCAACCCTCTGATTTAACTCAATGCTGGCTCAAAACAAAACTCATTCTTATTACCAAAACAACAAATTACATCAATAGAACTGTCACAGGTTTTGCAGCTCGAAAATATATTATAGTTTTACAATCAAAAATCTGAATTATACTGAGGTCCTAGCCCTCTCTACTTATACATCTAAATTCCCCAATGACTTCCTTAAAATTAGGGAGGCTCGGCCCCCAAACTCGAGTTAAATTGGTGCTTTGTCTCTCACTTTCTCGGTTGCCTTCTAGTCCTCATGATTTGGTTGTTTGCACTCTGAGCTGATGTGATGAATGGAGGAATATTCGAATGGAGTAGTGAATGAGGAAGATTTACCTCCTACAATCCCTCTCCCTTGTCCCATTCAATTTTTGACCTTAGTCTTTGCCAAAATTCCTTGATTTTCTCCTTTAATCCTGGATTCAATGCATATTAGACCATAAAGCATAATTTCCAACTCTAACTCAGCTCATAAAAAAATATAGTAAAAAACATGTAATAAGTTATGAGAAAAGTTGGTTTGACAAAGCTAGGAGGTGAATTAAGGCTGATATAATTACCCAATGATGAGGCTCATCAAATATCTTGAGCATGGTATATTTCCCTCAAAACTATTAGCATGACAATAGAGGTCTATTTAGCTTAAAGATCTATCATGTCAGTTGTACATGGAGTGATTTTTTAGAAGCACCATAATGGGCTCCTAAGCAGAAGTTTGGAAGCACCTAATTTAGAAAGGGTATTACGAGATCTCCATGATGGACCAACTTGTGTACATTATGCAGTGACACTACTGCAAACAAGATCATGCGGGCTAGTTACTACTAGCCCACACTTTTCAAGGATGCTCATGCTTATGCCCGCAAGTGTTTAGTTTGTCAGAAATTTTTTGGTCATGATAGAAAGTTAGCTGCCCCATTGCAGCCTATTGTTGTAGAAGATCATTTTCAACAATGGGGATTGGATGTCATTGGAAAAATATTTCCACACTCATTAAAGAAACACCTATACATCCTAACTGCTACAAACTATTTCACATGGTGGACAGAAGTAGGTCCTCTCAAATAAGTGAATGAACATGAAGTCATCAATTTCCTCAAATAGAACATCATCACCAAGTTTGGCATTCCTATGTCACTTGTCTTTGATAATGAAACTTATTTCTCATCACTTAAACTTTACAATTTTACATTAGAAAATGTCTTTGTTTTGAAACATTCTTCTAACTATTATGCATAGGGTAATAGTCTTGCTAAGTAAGCCAATAAAAATTTAATCCACATTATCAAAAAAAGTTTACTTTGAACAAAGGAACTAACACAATGCTTTGGTGAATTCTCTATGGGTTGACTATGTTATGCCTAAATCCTCTCTAAAAACTTCCCCTTACTTTCTAGTGTATGGGAAAGAATCCATCCTACCTCCTAACATATACCTACCAGCCCTTTAACTTTCTCAATAGTTACGAGGTAATCTTTATCTTGTGGTTCAGAGTAGGATAGACACTCTTTTGAAGTTACAAGAAGAAAGGAGGAAAGCTAAAGAAAATTTTCCAATCATCATATTCGTATCAAGTGATGGTTTGATAAGAAGCTTGTGGGGAAAAAGGAGTTTAGTGTGGGAGACCTAGCATTGAAGTGGGATAAATCCCAAGAAGATAAAGGGAAGCACACTAAATTCTAGTCCCTATGGATCATATCATTTGTAGTTTATGATAAACTTGGCCACCATACTTATCGTCTCTAATATTTAGATGGGAAGATGGATTTTCTTCATGTCAATGGTCAATATTTGAAACACTATTTTGAATAGTAGTCTAGGTTTGTGCCCCTACCTTATGTACATATTGCTTCTATGTCTTTAGTTTGTTTGTTTGTTTCTATCACATTGAGTCATTTCTAATGTTTTTGTGTTGTCCTTGTGAATACAACCTTGTGTGAAAGTGTTTTGTTTGGTTCCAATGCATGTGGAAAAATGAAAAGGGCTTGTGACACTACAACATTTGGCTCACTTTCAGTCCTTCTTTTTCTTGGTTTATATCTTTTAGTCAATGATGTTTCGATGGAAAATATGATCCTTCTATGAGGAGATATTTGTGTAGAACCATGTTTACCCATATCTATTCTAGGAACCTCATTTCTAAGCTCGAACCTATGGTGTTTCACTACTTTTCATGTTGATGCAAGCAAGTATAGAAATAAAAGGGGGAAATATAAAATGAGAAAACCTACATCACAGGCTATATGTACGCTTATCTGAAGGAAAAACCTCTTCTACTCTCAGTAAGTCAAGATCCCTCTTCCACCCCACTCAAACAAATAAATGCCTTAGCACAGTTCTATAAATAAAATAAATATGGGTGAAAGAAGATAAAGGCTTCCTATGTAGAGAGGTGAAGAAAGTAACTTTACCAGGGTACTTAGAGAGATCATTGGTAGCAAAGCAATGCTTATGTTCCTATAGTGATTCTGTTGGGGTACTGAACAGGCTCGCTGGTAGTGGAGAAACACTAGAGATGAAAACTCATGCTCTGATTATCTTAAACTCATGAACTATATTACCCTTATCTTGAATCGAAATAATTGTGATATAGCTAGATCTATGGATTTGTTTAACCAATAAATGAATGGAGGATATTATATCCATAATTGGGTTAAGTGGGGAAAACCAGAGTAATACACGCAGTGAATTAGTAGTTCCTGAGGAACTAGGCCCTGTATATAGAGTTATACCAAGGCAGAGAAGTCGAGTCCTACTAATGTGTCTCCAAGTGTTTTCGTTGCTATAAAACCCTCCAAACTTTTGGCCTATATCCAAATCTCAGAGCCTACCTTGACCTTGTGAGTTGTCGTCTTTAGTAGTAAGAGTCATCCCATGTAAATCCACTAAGTTTTCTAGTCCCTTTTGGAAGAAAACCTAAGTGTCATTTTTTTCCATGGGAAGTGTCGCACATTATAAAAAGAAAAATTATGGTTCATTGTAAGAGGAAAATTTGGTACCAATGGGTCCTATCTATCATATAGACATGTCCTAGACTCATTCCCAAAGTTGTGTACATTGTCTACTAGTGTCATCAATTTCATCGTAAAGTGTATCTTAAGTGTTGTACTTGTAGGGGATTATTGTTTTGTCATTGTATTAAGGGGATCATGTTATTTCTAAGTGTTGAGTGTCCTATGTTGTGTCAATGATGATTCTAAGTGTGTGATCATTTTCACATCCTACCTTAGTTTCAAATTTTCCTCACTAATCCCACACTTAGTCAAATTCTGGAGATTTCATGCCCAACCAACCTGAGCTCACTCCATCCTTCTAAATTGTGCATTGTGTAATTGCAAGCCTCAACCTACATCCCTTGCCTCCTAGAATTTTGCAATGCGCGGTCACTACCTCCAAGGATTTTGAATTGTGCAGTCACAATTCTCAATCCCAACCTCTTCTCTGAAACTGCGCAATTTTTCCTCCTAGCCAGTCTATTTTTATGCATTGCGCAATCCCAATTTGCAGTCTCTCATTCACTCCTTAAACTGTGCAACTGTGCAATCCAACTACCTAGTCTCACTCCATAACTACACATGTACCCCTATTAGTTTGATTGGTAACAAGGTCCATGGGCACGACTACCCACAAATATCTAGACTCAAAGATCATTTATTGTTTCTTCAAATTGATAATAACTTGATTATCAAAAGCCCACTCAATACAAGGAAATGTCGAATAAGGATGTGTGTTGTCCATAATCTCATTGACTTCAAAGTATGTCAAAGTCCTTACTCTGCCAATGTTGAATTCGACATCCATTATTTGTCCAATAGGAAATATCTCATACTAATTGGTAAGTCGTACTTGAATTGACAACCACAGTTCCCATGTCTTCTTTGGTCATCAAAGAAATTTTGAGGTCAAAAGTGGGCCTCAAAACACAAATGTAAAACAAAAGTCAACTTTATAAGAACCAGTAGGATTAAATATGATGATGTTAACCATGGGGAATGATTCACCATTTTTGGAATAGAAAGGTAAAAGGATCAAATAAAAATAAAAACTACTTTGTCAACTTGTATTTTCAACTTATCTCCCTACGATTTTACTCAAATTTTGAGTAGGAGCACTTGTTGGATGCATAATTTAATTTTTCATCCAAAGAGTAACCATGTTGCATACTTTCTATCGACCCTATTACATGAAAAAAAAGTTAAATACTTGAAAAAACATAATTGCAATCATGTTTTTTTCATGTATTTCACATTTTTCATGTAGTAGGGTCCATCGAAAGTATGCAACATGGGTACTCCTTGGATGAAAAAAATAAATTTTCATCCAATTAGTGCTCTCACTCAAAATTTGAGTAAATTCATAGGGAGATAAGTTGAAAATACGAGTTGAAAAAGGATTTTTTTCTTTTTTCACTCCAAAACTTGATGAAGTAATCTAATCTTATTTTATTATTTTATAATATTCCTTAAGAGGCCCATTTTAGAACTCAAGATTTCTCTAATGATTATATTTACATCAAATCCCAAATCCAATATAGTATTTTCCATGTCATACTTTGCAATCTGGGCATTCAACCAAAATTTTCTATTTTTGTGCCTCTTGTGCAACACTTGCTTTATTTTCCTCTAGGGAAACTACACAAGAATGGCTTCCTTATCCTGCACAAAATGATCAATCAACCTGCGTAGTTTCTCCATAACATGCTCATCCTACATTAAATCTAAACAACTTTTAAGAAATTTTTAAATGGTTATTACTCCCATGGAATCATTTCTACTAAAGACTCATCGTTGATAGGCATAGGTTGATCATAAATTGATGTCCCCTACAGCTACCTCGTTGAGCTCGACGTGCCCCATTAAGATACTAGGAAATATTTCCTTGATTTCTTATAGGTCTATTTTTCTCTAGCAAGGTTGAAACACGAATGAAGCTTTATAACTTTCAAGACCCACTAGTGAGGATGCTTTGGTGGACTCCTAGCATCCATCCCAGTTCTGATTCATCCCCTCATCATCATGTACACTTGAGAATGGTATCATCGAGCTTCCATTATAACCATTTGTACATTCAACCCTTGTTTATCATACCATTTTTCCACTAAATATGGGAAATCCTCCATAGCATGGTCTAGCTACATGAAGTACCTATAATTAGCACAGGGATTTGGACATTGCTTGTCTAGATGTCCTAGTTTGACACAATAGTAATAGATAATTTTCCCTCTACCAAGACCAAAGTCTCCTCATCTTGTTGCACGTGATCCCTTTCATCTTTTTGGAAATTCATGTCTTGGGGATACCATAGGGTAGTCTCTATCTTGATATTTCTATGTGCCACCATCACCTCCATCTGTCTCCTGCACGCAGTAAATATCTAAGGTCCTCTTGCACATCAAATCCAGTGCACAGCATGAATGAATATTGTGTCTGACAGACTTGCAAAAATCACAAAAGGAGGTTTGTGTCGAACTTTGGTATATCTGCATCATGGGGCAGTTGGTAGGCAAGTTCCCCCCACACATGAAAAATCTCACATCATATTCCCCTTCCTTGGGCTAAGGGATTTTCTACCCCTATAGCCAAATAATCCATCAATTTCAAGCATTCATTTCAATGGTGACCTTCTCTCCTACATATGGTACACCACACCTCCTTCCATGTTTCTTTGCGCTTCGCTAGGTCATGTAACTGTGTTAAGTTTAGGTATGTTCTATGCTAGAGCAATTTATTTAAATTTCAATAGTTAGCAATCAACATTACAATAAAATGCAGATAGAACATAAATATAAAACACAGAAAACAAGCCAAGACAAGAGGACACAAGATGTGCCGCGAGCCAGGGACAAACCCCACAATGTGTGGGGAAACCCTTCATCAATTCTTCTTTTATGTTCTTCAAAGTTCAGCAGAGAAAGAGAGAGAGAGATAGTACATTTACAATAGAATTCAATACTTTGACTTGTCTAGATCTAAGCATAGATCATCTCCTATAACGATGAGATCAGTCGAAGACAATATGCTTCAACTGATACCTATCATCATGCTGGATCTGGTCCTCTTGCTGCACCACTGCATACTGCACCGTGCTACACTAATCATGATTATTATCATGCTACCCATGTCCATGATCTCATCCATCATCATCATCAAGTTGCCCATGCTCATGATTACATTCATCGTGATGTTGTCCATGCTCCATGCATCATTGTGCTTCCCATGCACATCACACATCACGCTGCATCATCATGCTACCCAGATGTTGCCCATATGCATTATGCTGCTTATATATCATGTTGCCCAGATGTTGCCCATATACGTCATGCATTCATATGTTGCTTATATATCATGTTGCCCAGATGTTGCCAATATAACAATTTATACATTTTCACCTGCAAGTATATATGTCCATTTTGTCAACCACATACATTTGCTGCGTATGACAATTTATATTCATTCTGGAGCAGCGTATATATTACTGCCCAACATCCAACATTTATGCTACAGTCTAATGACCAATGGCTACATTCATAATGACTATGCCCCGTATATCTCTGTGTTCCATATAATTGTGTCCATAATGAATATAACCTATATCTCTGCGTTCTATTCATCATAAATATAATAATGCATATTTTATATATCAGTGGGTCTTATGACTGGGTTTTTGCTCCATATATAACTGTGGGTTATCTATGACCGCATTCTAAACAATAGGTTCTTTATATATTTGCATTCCTTCCACGAGCAGCATATCTTTACATGAACTGCATATATAACTCAGGAATGAACAACGTGTGACATAAACAGCGTATTATGCGTATGGGACAGCTTGTGAGTGCTAGTTCATAATTGTTCCATTGATTGCGTGTGGGCCTCAGGACATCATATGAGTGCTCTCCATGAATTATATGACCAGCATATAACATCCACGCAAAACCATGTATAAAGAAAGCAGATAACATCCACAAAGAACAGCGTGTATATATATGAACTGCGTAAGGTCTCCCTCCTGTGCTTGTGTTGCTGGTCATTTCAGCGTATATATATATTTCTTCATTACCAGTAGATATATATATATATATATATATATTTCCACTACTTGCGTATAAGGCCTTTTATGTCTATGTGTAGTTTAGAGCATTATCTTGCAGCTAGGGCTCTTTCTAGTCCAGCGTATTCTTTCGGTCATCTCCTTCTCCAAAAACCCAAGACGTGGATAGGATATCACCTCAAGAATGCATGTTCACAAATGATATCAAATCCTCATCTATTTATACCAAAACGAGGATGATGAATAGACACGTCGGTTGGGCTTCTAGAGCCTACATCAGAGCTGGTCCACTTGATAATAATTACATAAACAAAATAAATTCATATCTCCATAAATACATATTGGAATCGGATGATCTTTGGATCAATCCTACACCTCTTGATGAGAGGGATCCAATAAAAATATCAGCTTCCATAAATAAGCCGACCCACATGGAGTTTGGCCCTAGTTGCCAATTTAACACTCCCTCTCAACTAGGGAGAACTCCATCCGTTGATGCATATGTCTGATTGTACTATCTCGGCCATAAGTGCCTTGCACTGCTCTGACTCTGCTCTGCTCTATTGGCTCTGCTCGGCTCTGCACTGCTCTGTTGGCTCTGCTCTGCTTGGCTCGGCTCTGCACTGCTTTGTTGGCTCTGCTCGGCTCTGCTCGGCTCTGCTCTGTTGGCTCTACTCTGTTGGCTCTACTAGTCCTACACTAACACGAAGTCAGTCTGAGAGTATATACCACTGATCCCAGACCAGTCTCAGCCAACCCGAAGTCAGTGTCATAGTATGTACAACTCCTACCACTGGTCCCAGACCAGTATCATTGATCCCAGATCAATGGAGGTCATCCTAGCGTAGGGAGTACGATAGATACAATGATGCGTCCATCGGTACTACTATGGTCCCTAACTTCATTTTCCCTGCTCATTGATCAGATGAGAGGTACTTTCCCATGAGTCCCAGATTGCATGGGTAGGATACCTCGACAGGAGAACTTAATTCAATCCTATCCTCACAGGAGAACACATCAATCCAAGCCTCACAGGAGAACTAATCATCCTGCTACATAGGAGAGCGAATCATCCTGTTCCACAAGAGAGCGAATCATCTTGTCCCACAAGAGAGCGAATCATCTTGTTCCAGTGCGCACCACCAAGGGAGGGTGAGTCACCCTGTGGTCGTATGTTGCTCCAGTAGAACTGCAAGCCCCCCATAGCTCCCAAAGCTCAATGTATGCAACATGCAGGACCCTTGTACAAGGGTTTCTTGATGACTCCAAGTCGTTTGGCAAAATCACAAATTCAATATTTCCTCGGGGCTCTGTCCTGTACATCATCTCAGTGTTATGGAGCTTCCTTGATCATCGACTTACCATATCCCAAATAAGGTAGTATTCGATGTCTATCTGCTGGAGAAATTGTCGAATACAGGATTCCTCAAAAATCGAATCCCACCTCTGGTTGTCACAGAGAATCACAGTGGTATTCATCATGTGTACAAAAAGCTCACTGAAGAGCTTCAACAACCCAACTACATCACAGAAGGTCATACTATCGGCAATGTATTCTACCTTGGTGGTGCTCAGAGTCATCGATCCTGCTTCCTGCTCATCTAGGATATCGAGGCAGATTCCAAAGAGAAACCACACTGAGAAGTGCTCTAGTGATCATCCATATTGCCTGCCCACTCATCATTTGAATAATCATGTGGTTTTATATTTCCGGCAGTGTATCTCAATCCATGAGAGATTGTGCCCTGAAGATATCTCAGAAGATTCTTGGCACCAATCCAGTGAGGCTCAAATATTAGCTCACCATGCTAAGTGCATCCCATATGCCCAGACAGAGGTTCTCCAAGTACATCAATGCGAATGAGTTTATGAAACTCAAAGGAATTTCCCAAATTTGGTCCTACATCATTACCATATAACTTCTGAAAGTTAAGATCCTCGAGGCAGTCACAAGCTTGCAGCTTATCTTCCCACATTCAGAATCCAACTCCCTCTGTCTCCTATAAATGAGAGGGTCTGCACCTATTAGACATAGGTGTCGGTATGAGAGGTTTATCATCCACAACCTTTGAGTAATGGTTTGGATCAGTTTTACTCCTAGTGAATCTCAGCTGCATTAGATAGCTATCAATCCTCTCACACTACGCCCGAGGTGTTTTGCTTCAAGTCATAGAGGGCTTTCTTCCACCTGTATACATGAGATTCCTTGATCATGATTCTCAAACTCCTCGAGTTGTTCTAAACCTGTGGACCTGCTGCATGAGGGTAATGGTCCCCTTATAATATTTTCCTTCAGTACATTTCAGACATGTACCTTCATGCTCCTTTTTGAATTCAGGCATCCTAGTCACCATCTGACTCACAGACCTCCGATGCTGAGTCAATGGACATGGTCCCCAGTGAACTTCCTGCAACTTGATACAACCCTGAACTCAAAAAAACATCTCTCAAAGATCTATTTTCAAACACGTACCTTTCCATAGATAAGTTCCACCCTGTAACCTTTGAATTCCATTTCCGAGATGGACACCAAGTTCTTCTTGCGATCAGGTACATAAAAGAGATTCTGGGGTTCCTTGCTTTCGTGGAAGAGTCGACCATTTCCTTGATGACCTGCATTACTAGTCATTCCTTTGATTATTGAAGATGTCCCAGGAATGATTGTTTATCTTCATCAAGAGATGTGTCTCTGCCATTTGGACACTCCTTCACATAACGGCCGAACTTATTTCAATAAGGCATCTACCTTTCCTTCCACCCTTAGATCCGAACTTCCCGATGAAGTGATCTTTAGATGGGCCATTAGAAACTTCCGTTGTGCCATTCTAATAACATTCTCTGCTTCGACTTCACCCTAGGTGAATTATGAGGAACCCATTGATCCTTCTGTCTTGTCCCAACTGCCTTTGGCGATTGCTCTTTCACTCTTGCTTGGGCATTGTCTTCACCTCAGCTTTGATACCATGTTAAGTTTAGGTATGTTCTATGCTAGAGCAATTTATTTAAATTTTCACAATTAGCAATCAACATTACAATAAAATGTAGATAGAACATAAATATAAAACACAGAAAACAAGCCAAGACAAGAGGACACAAGATGTGGCGCGAGCCAGGGACAAACCCCACAATGTGTGGGGAAACCCTTCATCAATTCTTCTTTTATGTTCTTCAAAGTTCAGCAGAGAAAGAGAGAGAGAGATAGTACATTTACAACAGAAGTCAATACTTTGACTTGTCTAGATCTAAGCATAGATCATCTCCTATAACGATGAGATCAGTTGAAGATATTCTGCTTCAACTGATACCTATCATCATGTTGCATCTGATCCTCTTGCTGCACCACTGCATACTACACCATGATGCACTAATCATGATTATTATCATGCTACCCATGTCCATGATCTCATCCATCATCATCATCAAGCTGCCCATGCTCATGATTACATTCATCATGATGTTGTCCATGCTCCATGCATCATTGTGCTTCCCATGCACATCACACATCACGCTGCATCATCATGCTGCCCAGATGTTGCCCATATGCATTATGCTACTTATATATCATGCTGCCCAGATGTTGCCCATATGCATTATGCTACTTATATATCATGCTGCCCAGATGTTGCCCATATACATCATGCATCCATATGCTACTTATATATCATGTTGCCCAGATGCTGCCCATATAACAATTTATACGTTTTCACCTGCGAGTATATAGGTCCATTTTGTCAACCACATACATTCGCTGCATATGACAATTTATATTCATTCTGGACCATCGTATATATTACTGCCCAACATCCATCGTCTATGTTACAGTCCAATGATCAGCGGCTACATTCATAATGACTATGACCCGAATATCTCTATGTTCCATATAATTGCGTCCATAATGAATATAACCTGTATCTCTGCGTTCTATTCATCATAAATATAATACTACATATTTTATATATCAGCAGGTCTTATGACTGGGTTTTTGTTCCATATATAACTGTGGGTTATCTATGACCACATTCCAAACAATAGGTTCTATATATATCTGTGTTCCTTCCACGAGCAGCATATCTTTACATGAACTATGTATATAACTCAGGATTGAACAACGTGTGACATAAACAGCGTATTGATGCATATGGGACAGCGTGTGAGTGCTAGTTCATAATTGTTCCATTGACTATGTGTGGGCTTCAAGATAATGTATGAGTGCTCTCCATGAATTATATGACCAGCGTATAACATCCACACAGAACAACGTATAAAGACAGCGGATAACATCCACAAAGAACAGCATATACTTGAACAGTGGGTATATATATGAACTGCGTAAGGTCTCCCTCCTGTGCTTGTATTGCTAGTCATTTCAGCGTATATATATTTCTTCATTACCAGCGTATATATATATATTTCCACTGCCTGCGTCTAAGGCCTTTTATGTCTGTGTGTAGTTTAGAGCATTATCTTGTAGCTAGGGCTCTTTCTAGTCCAGCATATTCTTTCGGTCATCTCCTTCTCCAAAAACCCAAGACGTGGATAGGAGATCACCTCAAGAATACATGTTCGCAAATGATATCAAATCCTCATCTATTTATACCAAAATGAGGATGATGAATAGACACGTCGGTTGGGCTTTTAGAGCCTATATTAGAGCTGGTCGGCTTGATAATAATTACATAAACAAAATAAATTCATATCTCCATAAATACTTATCGGAATCGGATGATCTTTGGATCAATTCTACACCTCTCGACGAGAGGGATCCAATAAAAATATCAGCTGCCATAAATAAGCCGACCCACATGGAGTTTGGCCCTAGTTGCCACTTTAACAAACTGCAATGTCAGAGCAGCTAACTATGACTACAACTTTGTCATACCTATGTTGTTGTATCTATCAATAGGCATAGCCCCCAATGGCATGGTTGTATACAATGCTTTTGCCTGGGAATTTACCTTTTTTTGAGTTATTAGAGTCTTTATATGTGGTAACAACCCTACTATGAACCATTCCCAATGTTGTGTGTCAAGAATGTGAAACGTCAATCTATCCATCAACACATTAAATCATTGATCATAATCCCAAACATACTCACCAACTTTCTACTTGATTTCTTTGATATTTTTTTATGCACGGTAGACTTATACTTCATGTACCACACTGAAGCACAATCCCAAAAGGTCATTTCTAATTGGAAAATCATTGTCCCCTTGTTTATAATTTTCTTAACTATCCAAACTGCCTCATAGACAAACCAATGTTTTTTTGGATCTTTTTTCCCAATCCCATGGAACATTGGCAACCTTAGTGTAGAATCAAAACCATCCATTATCTATCATCTAGCATCTACTTGTTCAAAATCCAATGCCTTTTTTGTAGGTGGAAGAAAATTAGTTGCTTCTCCTACCTATACTCCCTGCTCTCCTCCTATGGTTTCTTCTTCTTCTTCCCTATTTCCACTCTCACTATCCAACTGTCTATGGTATCTTGACTTTGAAGACTGAGAAAAACCAAAAACCAACTCAGATTCTGAAGGTGTGCACGAGGTCATTGTTACGATACATGGGATGGACACATCTTCAAAAACAAGATGCAACTGATCTTCTACAATGAATTGATATTCTTCCTTTGTTTTTGCCTCTCATCTAATACTTGGATGATGAACCACATCCTATTCCATCATAGAAACTTTCTCTTTTGTCTAGAGTGGAGGGTCCTCTCCATGGCATAATGCTCCACTCCTAGTGGAGGAACTCCTCTGCACCACTCTCTGCTCTCGCTTTCTCTTAATATTTTTGGAAACCTAGATCTTCCCTATACGCACACTTTTATCCTATGAGGCATACATTTTCTTTCATCTTCTTTCAAAGATTGTCTTTGGCACAATTCTCTTACCTCTATCTAAAATATGCACATACCTCATCCCATTACGCAGGGTACCAACTGCGCTACTCGCTTCACCCTCTCTCAATGAAAACATGTGGGTCTCCACCAATTATGGACTAAATACACCACTAACACCTTTTGGGATATCTTCACCCCTTTTCCAAATATTTTGTTGGCACCAAATAAGCTACATCTCTCATCACTTGTCTCTTTCTTGATATCTTATGGGCCTCTAAACTAGACATAAATTAAGGCCCATGCCTCTAATTTAAAACATAAATTAAGGCCTATGACCATCCTTCAGCACATTAAACCTCTCTTTTTGCATTAGATAATTTATTTTTAACTTTAATATATTCATTAGAAAGGTTTATTAATAATGAATATTTGTGCCTAATATTATTTATTTTTGTGGAATATTATGAGAATATTGGGTAGATTATGAAGAGCTGGAGGAGGAGATAATTTAGGGACTTGTTCCCTACTACTGGAGGATCAATAATAAATAATAAGTCAACAATATATTATGGAATTATGGCACAAATTGTGGAATTCCAATGATTAAGAAAATCTAGGAATGTGTTCCACTAATCAAGGGAGAAGATCCACTAATCAAGAGATTCCGGTGGGGAAAGATTCCTCCATTCAAGGGGAATGATTGTTAATAATTTTTTATAAGTACCAAGTCGAATTTTCCTCTAGGGAATGATTGAGAAAATCTAGGAATGTGTTCCCTGCCATTTAATGCAAATTCCTAGTATTATGGACTAGATCCACTAATGAAGGGATTTTGGTGGGGAAAGCTTCCTCCATTCATGGGAATGATTCCTACTCATTTTTTATAAGTACCAAGTCGAATTTACCTCTAGGAAGGAGATTTTTGTTAGTGTTATTGTTAAGAGAGCTTGTATTCTTGCAGCTCCATTGTATTTTCTTGCAGGGATGTAATTCTATTGATGAAAATGATGAAGATTGGTGTCATGTTCAGCTTCTAAACCTTGTTCTCCTTCATATGTCTCTGATTTTCCTTGGTCTTGGCCATCCCAGGAACCTCAGAGCCCTTTTTTATCATTTTCTTCCCCTCTTTTCATTACTTATTCACATGCATCTCTTGTTTTTATTTCTTTCTATTTCTACATTTAGAATTAATGATTTCTTGGTGTAGGATTGAGTTAAATGGTTGATGTAATTTTTTTTGCAGGATCACAAGCATTATTTCATCCTTGGAAAAGCTTTGGAAGTTAATAATAATCATTGAGTTGCTTGGATTAGTCTTCTTATTCCCAAATCTAGATTGTTGGACCTCCTTTTTAGCAAAGAACAATAAATTTCTACTATTTTTAAGAGCATGCTAACGAGCTTCAATCAAATTGATTCCACTTGAATTAGATAAAATATATATATATATATATATATATATTATTATATATATATATTATAATAATATATATATATATATATATATATATAGATATATATATATCTAAATCATAACAAAAATTACCCCATTGCATTTTCACTTTATTTGGTTAGGTATTTTTTAGATTTACTAGCTCACTAGTTCTCAAATTTCTAGATGTTTGACTAGTAATGTTTTCTTATTTTGTTTTGCATGGGTTAACAGAGGTATTTTTGAGTGATTCCACCTGGAATGGGGACCTAAGACATCCTATTTAATACAAAAATTGGTGCCATCCAATGGATTTGATTTTCTTTTTCATTCAATGAATTATAGTAAATTTGTACATCCTGTAGGAAATGAGGGGATCCTGAAGGAAATCACTGTATTGTCCTGTAGGAAAGCATGTTTTGAGGCCGAATTGAGGAAAAAACCTCTAGGAAGCTAGAAAATGGTCCCTACTTGTCTCCCAAAGCTTTTGACCATTCACCATCATCTCCAAGCCACCTGCCACATCACCAAAAGAGATTAGCTTTCACACTCTCACATGAAAAAAGACAGAAAAACTTTTTTATTTTATTCATTTACATGTACAGTAGTAGAAGGTTTTATGGTTTGAATCTACATGCTTAGGATAGTAGAATTGCATACATGTTAACTTAGCATTATTTTGAAGCAAATCCTCTTAGGAGTTAGTTAGAAAATGGTGTGTTTTAGCATTTGATTTCATTCTCATTCCTTGTACTTTCTTTCTTGCAATAGGTTAAGGTTCCATTCCAAACATTTCATTTTATGCAATTAGTTTAGGATTTGACTTCAATACATGCACTCCATTACATCATGACAGCAAATGAAGGACACATTGTATATTGCACATATAGTGTCGATACCTGTTAAGTTTGTACAAACCCCGGGTTGATAATTAAAGTCAGTAGCCTCGAGAGTTGTCGCATTCTTATTGCAATACCGAGGCTCATCAATATTCTTCCCTATTTTTCCTCTAAACCTTCATCTCTTCTACTATGCACATCTCTCTTTCTTCATCACTCTTTATGTCCCTTGTCCCTTCTCTATCTTAGGTCATCCTCTTATCAGCTCCCCAGTTCCCCGCATCATACAAAGGTTTAGATGATCATCTTGTTAGAAACCAATGACATGACGCCTTTGTACATAGAAGCATTTTTATCCAAGTTGGTAAATTCTTAAATATAGTCCCTGTGAATCTCATAAGAAGTCTCCTTCAACTATGTTGAATCACTGAGTGGATTGTACTATAAATTAAAATGTGTAGCCTTCTAACACCCTATCTAACCAAAAATTAACAATTCTAGACATTGGATTACTTATCATGTTTACTCTTATTAGAAGATATGGTATCCAATTTTATGGTTTTGGCTAATTCCACAGTCCTCGTCACTTTACCTATCTCTTTAGCCACTGCCATAGGATGATAGGGAACTCAGCAAAGAAAATATTTTGGAAATAAAAAAAAAAAAAAAAATGTACCCTTGCAACCATTCTTCTAGATGGATATGCAAATTCTTGGATTCTTCCACCATGAACTCATGTTGTTTATGGTTCAAACATCATTATATTTCTTCTTTAATCGACCTCCACATCCCCTTTCTAACACATATCACCAAGTCTTGGAAATGGAGCCATTTGTTGGCACATAGGAGTGACCCAAGGTTCAAATGTAAGCTAGCAAAGCCCCCTCGGATATCAACATTTTCAACCTCTGCAAGCAAGTGAGGTCTCACCCAAGCTACATTGATGATTTTGCATGAACCTTTGAAGGTTATGCAAGGGAAAAGGGGAAAGAGAGACGACTTTGGTTTAGAAAAAATCACCCCAAACTAGTGCACTCGTCATATGTCATAGATATAGTCATTAAATAGAAGTATGTTCAAACACCTTTACAGCGTACTTTGAAACATTCCCAATAAACTATGGCATACATTAGTCAAATAAAAATACATCATTTAGACAAAAATGTGAGCATTCAATAAGAATTCATTATGTGCATGCAAAACTAATTTTGACGCAAAACAAAGGAATGGGGTTCCATTCCTACACAGACATTATCATTAACTACATCATATTGATTCAAGACATTCACCAAAATTCTATCATTCATTAATTCGTTCACCCATCGATGCCAAAATACAATATAACAGAGCCATGAGAAACTCACCAAAAACCTCCAGAGATTTTATATTAACAGCAAATGTCAAGAACACAATTATAGAGAAATCTCATTCACCCAAAAGGAGGTGAACTTAGACCATCATTGTCCATACTATATTATTCGACCAATGCCATTAAAATTAACATGATACATATCCAATAAATACCCAAAGAGATTAAGCATTAATAGAAACAATGTTAAGTCAAACACCTTATACAAGGATACTTCATTAAGCCAACAATATGGTAACAATAGTAAGATAATATAATGAAATGGAAGTAATTCAGATAACACAATGTTTGAACCAAACAACCATTGAAAAACACCCTCTATAGTCGACAAAAAACTCTTTATATAATCACCAATCTCTCTAGCATCCTACTTAGAATCTTAGGCCAACTCATCTAGCCAATTCACCCTGGTGAGCTATCCTCGTATGTGTCAATATGCAATTGATTACTTGACCATATCAAGTTGAATCATCATCGGTGCCCACAACTAACCAACCTGCACAAATAGAGAACACATTATCAAATAGGGAATCTTTCCATTATGTTGCAATCTTCGCAACTTCCATTTTACATATGCATGATCTTCCAGACATTTTTGTGCTATGTTTTGCACAGTGTCGACCATCTTCTACATGATTTCTCCATACTTAAGCAAAATTTCAAAAAAAAAAAAAAATCTCCATTTTCTCCTTTTTTTGCCTTGGCCCCAACATATACAAAAATAAATGATAATGTTCATCATCGCTTCACAATTATTTTCTCCATACTCCACCTTTACAAGGTTAGGGGAATGTTGATCCAACTAACAATGAGCCCTAATATTATTAGCATTTTAGCAACGTCAAGGATGAATCAAATATTCAATGCATAGAGCCAAATATCATTACTAAGACTCCGTTAACACATTGATGATAAGTCAGATGCTTGGCACATAGGGTAAGATATCATCATCAAGGCTCTAACTCAATTTGCACCACACACACTATATATGTCTATCCACCACGAATATCAAGCACTTCTCTAGCCATTACAATGTTTTCAACATTTTGGTTTTTACCTTTCAAACTTGTTAGGGTCCTATAGTCTTGGAATCATAGTGTTCGTTTATCTTACTATTCCATTCTTGAGGCATGTTTGTAAATTTTAGCCTATGGATCACTAGGTGTCATCGTCTAAGGTTTCCATATGAAAGGGTTTGGTGTGCCATATATTGTCTTACCAATTGAAAAGGTTTGATCCATAAAGGGATTTTTGAACCTAAACTTGAATTTTGTGAAGTATAAATCCATGTGAGGGTTATAAAGTCATAATTTTGAATATGTAATCATGGAGGGAAAAGGAATCATTGAAGGTTCAAGGGGTTATTTTATGAGGTTCATCCATCATTAGTCAAAGTCATGTTAGTTAGGTTCAATTAGAATTGTTATGGGTCTAGTTAGTGGTCTTTACTTCCCATCATTGATCATCATTGGAAGATGTCTTCATGTCACTTCACTCTTCCTCCATTCAATCATTCACCCTCATGACATGAAACTCACCATATGGAGGCACGAAATTCAATTTTTTGAAACTACACTCATTCTCACTTCATTGCAACTCACGCTCAAAGAATTTGTATATTGAAGGTTAGTGTTTGAAACTCAGTTGAAAGGAGGTTGTTGTGCAACCAGTACACAAACTGCCATGCTACACAACTATTGCACATATGATTTGGGCTCTTCAATAGGGTTTGTGCATGTCATTCACTTAATTCCTCATCTTTTCATTGTGTCTGAAATAAGAGAAACACTCTGCAGCTGTTGTTTTCATTAAAAAATGGATTTGGTATTGTTAAGACCCACTTTGTTGATATTTGCTCCATGATCATTGCGCAAAGTCTCTCACTACTTGAACTACCCATTTCACAACTCTAAGGGTTTTTTGTAGCATGTTCGATCTCAAATTTAACCTGACACTCAATTTACACCAGTGGAAACCGGGCATAGCCTCTCACCTAATGTTTTTCATTTTGTTGGCATGTATTTTACACGTTAATCTTTGTTTTGGCATGATTTTCTAGGGTATAATGTTTTCGGTGTTGTTTTTCCCAAAACCTAAAGTCATTTCACCTCATTGAAACCATTTTCGACTGCCTAAATTTCCACATTCCATTGTTTTGTTACTCACTTACTTGGTTCATCATTTTTTCACATAATCCATGTGCATCACGTTGTCAGTTAATCCTTTGTCCACAGACATTTGTGTTATTTGTGTTTTACACAGAATTGGATTTGAAAAGATGTTCAACAATCTACATAACTAGATGGAAAACCATGGGAACAGATGGAAAACCAAGGGAGGAGAAGTGGTCTGATTTGAACCTAGAAGTTTGGAGATGATCAATGTTTACCCAACTATTTGAGTAGCATTTGAACAAACGGGTTGTATGGTGTTTTGTGAGAATTCAAACTCATGGTTATCAATTTCAATTGGACAATATATTTTCCCTTAGTCTCAAAGGAAACCAGGTGCATATTAGGAATTTGGAGTTTATAGTTTCATAGGAAACCATCTCCCAAGCCACAGGGATACCATTACTAGGTGAAAGTTGGTTTAAAGGCATGGAACTTGAAGCATCGCACTACAAATACTTTATGAAACCTTAGTAGAAAGGAAAATATGGACCTACATTTCCAAGAAGTTACCTATTGAACCACCACAGCAAACTCCTGAAAGTAATACAAATATATTTCACTTGTGAAGGTAGTTTCAACAGAGTATACCAATACCATATCAAGTTTCTCATGCATTTCATTGGAAAAATAAGCCTTAACTTGCCTCATTACCTCTTCAAAAGCTTGGGAAAAATGGTAGAAAAGGTTCAGTCCAAGGGAGAGAAAAATTTTCCCACTTCGTTCCATTTTGCATCAACTAAATTGTTGGTTTTGAATGAATTAGAGAAGAGGAAGAGTTATTGGGAGGATTTCTTTTCAGCCTCAGGTTTTCTAGCCCATTGAGACAACTCCAAAAGTTAAGAAGGCCTTCCCACAGGAGGCATAGATGAAGAAACACCTACAGCTAAAGAATCTATCAGTAGGCCTAAATTTCAAAAGATAGATAAGTCATTGAAGGATAAGAGAACAACAGTTAAAGGGAAAGGTAGGATGTCACAAGATGACTAATAAGAAACACACATTCTCCACAAACCAAGAACCAGGTCATCTAAAAAGAAGATGATTGAGGAACCATCCTTTAAGAAGATAATTGAGCCATATAATGATGCACCATAGCAATTAGAGGAAGGTGTTCAAGAATTTGGAGAAGATAGCCAAGAGGCTCCCATGGAGGAAAAGGATCTAAAAATCATAGAGTTGTAAGATAACCTTGACAAAGCTCATCTCATGGTGGATTATTTATAGAAGTAAAATAGGGAGCTTAGGCACAAATCAGGAGAGGAAGTCACATATAGTGAAGGTGAATCATCCAGGAATCCTTCTAAACCAACAACCCAAGACAAAGGAAAGCAAGTGATTGAGGTGGAAGAGTTAAATGTGCCAAAACAGTCAAGAAGACCTAGGACAAGATCAGCAACTAAGAGGGAAGAACAAATGAAAGAGACCCTTCCACCAACAAAAAAACCAAATTTTGATGAATGGAAAGAGTAACAAAAATTGTTTGAGTAAATTAAGGATTGCCAACATCAGGTTGATAAGGCACTAGAAAGGAATGAAAGGTACAAAGAGGAACTCTATTCTGAAGTATCAGAAGCTCTTGACACAGTTGATAAAGCTAAGGTAGTTTTGAAATGGACTCTACCTTTACACAGATAGATAAATGGGTACTACACAAGGAACTTGATCATGAGAAGAAGGATAAGGTTGATGAAACAAAAGCTAGCTAGAAATAGAAGACAACTCCAGAAAACCAATAATTCATACAAGAAAGCAGAGCATCTATCTAGCAAGCAAGCCATGGTTACAAAGAAATCCAAGGAAGCCAACCCATCATCTAGCAAGAAGAGGAGGAGGTAGCCTTGGCATATTGGCTGAGGCTACCCAAAATTGAGGTGGCATAAGGAGGTCCTGTTCATGTTGCCATTTTTTGTCATTTTTGAAGTTATATGCTCTGTTTCTTTTTGTTGAAGGCTAAATTCATATGGCTAAGGGCTTGTTATGTAGTTACATAATGTAATATTTTGATGAAAATGTGGATATTTTGGTATATTGAGAGTATGTTAAGTGGTATATGATTGGATGAGATGATTGTTTGATTATTACAATTAGTTTGGAGCAGGAGCTATCAATACAAGTTCAGAGTTTCACATCTATTGGGCAATTGGGGATCAGTCAGTCGAGAGGTCTGTAAAGCTGGGAAGAGTATTTCAAAAGGTTCTACACTAACATGAAATCATATCAAGTGTACCCATAAGCTTAGATTTATCGAATACATCTTGCAACCATGCCAAGTTGGAGACCTATTTCTCACTATTGCGCAAGTTTATCATCTATGGCTATCTTTACAAACTTCTATTTTGGGACATTCTGGAAGAGTTTTTAATGGTTGGATAAGCATGGATAAGTTAGCTTAGTTGATAAGTTCATACATGATGTTTCTAAATTTTTGTAATCTTTAAAACCAGTGATGTTTCTAATTATGATAGCTTCTATAGGGTAGGTTTTTGTTTTTCTCCAAAATACAATGTATCTAGTCTGTTATACTTCTGTACAGTGAATTCGACCACCTTAGAGTGGTAATTTCAAATTCCTTGTTGTATTTAATGAGGTAAAGACATGTAAAAGGGGTTCCTATTGGTAATTGTATTTGGAGAGAAGATTATTGGCATTTTTTGTAGTTGTTTTTTTAGAATATTAATATAAACCCAATTACAGAAGTACAAAACTGCTTTTACCAGAGATTTCAATACATGGTGCTTTGATATATGTCCATTTTCTTATGTGAATGTGCATTATTTATTTTTTTAACATATTATCTCTAAAATATCCTGAATTTTTGAGTTGTATTGTTTGGAAATCATCCATTGGAAGGTGCCCCAACACATGCAGTTTAAGTATTATTCCATTTTGTTATGATTATATGTTCAGAATTATTTCCAAGATAAATGACTTGTTCATCCTCATTTCATTTTTTCTGCTAAATTTATATCAAAGATTTATCTTATGTTAGATGCCTTTGGTATAATGGATTGTTGGTCTTATTCTTCCCAGAGACCTTAATAATCATTTTTTTACTGATAAGCACTATTAATCGTGCCTCTGCTTTTCTAAAAATATTTACCAGACATAGGTTTGATCATAAGCATTCAAATTTTGACTCCATTTCCCAATGGTCCTCCTTTCGAAACCCTACCAACATAAACTTTAATTAAAAAACTCATCCTTTGCTCAAGATCTAGCCACTATCCTTCACTGAAACCAATCTTTGGTGACTGAGTTGAAAGACAAAGCCCTCTCTAGAGTTGGAAGGGCTAGTTTCCAATTCTGCAAGTGGTTTGTGGTTACCCCTATGATCCTTCTTTCAGCCTAGAGGTAATTACAGGTTGATAATATAGTGGCGTTGATGTCGAGGAATGAGTGTCAAATATTCCTTGGGAACTTTTCATTTGAGAAATTATATCCTAGCCCTGTGGGTGACATCTTGTTAGACATCAATAGGCTGAATAATCACCTTAAAAAATAATAATGAGATTTATTGCAGTCTTGAGGAAATATGGGTTCAAGGAGATATACCAAACAAAATCCTTACCCAAATCCTCCAGAAATTGTGGATAGTCCTAAAAAATTTCTTAGAAGAGAGAGAAAACTTGAAGAAGGTCAAGGGAGTAACAGCCCCATTGAAAGGTCCTACTCTTTTCCTGAGAATTTGATTACAGTTGAGGACATCAAATCTAACTTTGAACACCCTCTGTTTAGGAATAATTTTGAATATTTTATTTCTAAATCTTTCGTAGATGAATCAATAATGAGTTCTTATATCCCACTTCCAAAGACCGAATTTGGAAGGAATATATTACAATAGTTTAAAAATCTTAAGGGTTTGGTCAATAAAGTGCAACAGACTACTGAAAAGGCATTCCTTTTTCCAGCAAATAGTCCCTCTCTCATTTGTAGCCTCTACTTCATGTGTCTCGTCTTCATTCACAACTTCTTTGAGTCCACCTCATAGCTCTACTCACATAACATCTATTGTGTATACACCTCCTATCATAACCACTACTCAGTAAACTATTTTTCTGCCACCACTTCCATCCACAACAACTAACACTACAACAAGCTCATCATCTACTCAAACACCAACCATGGCTCCCAAGTATGCTCTTTTTAATTTTCTCGCACAATTAAATCCTTTGCCTCAAAATTTTGGTCAAAGACTTCCTTGGCATGATGGCACTAGTGAACTTACAGCAAGAAATCATGTAGACAAGGTCAACGATTTTATTGATATTGAAGAGGTTGATGCGGAGGATGTGAAGATGAGGTTATTGGCACAGAATTTCTC
Source organism: Pinus taeda (assembly GCA_000404065.3). Classification (NCBI taxonomy): domain Eukaryota; kingdom Viridiplantae; phylum Streptophyta; class Pinopsida; order Pinales; family Pinaceae; genus Pinus; species Pinus taeda. Next base: position 326,675 of record APFE030103197.1, on the reverse strand, counting down.
TGGGGAGGTGAAAAACTAGTTTAGAGGTGTGAGAGCTAGAACTTTTGCCACTTTCCAAGAACTTGAGGATGTCTTCATTACATGATGGGGTGAGAAAAAGAACCCTTTTCAAATCCTTGTTGAGTATGACAATTTGAAAAGACAGTCTGGGGAAAGGGTCCAAGGCTTTTCAACAAGATTCAAAAAATTTTATAACTACATTCCATCAAATATAAAGCTTCCTCCTAGAATAGACTTGCTCCACTACCCCAATGGTTTCCATCGCGAGATGTCATACCAACTTAGAGAAAGGAATCCTGCAACACTAGAAGACATGCAGAGAAATTTAGCCAGTGTGGAGGAAAACCTTTTGGTGAATAAGTATAAGATGAAGTCGAAAAGCAAAGTAATTATTAAAGAAGAACCTTCTACATCATCTGAAGAAAAATTGGAAACCTTATTAAAGACCATGGAGAAAATGATGGAAAAGATGACACTGTCAGACAAAATTGTTGCAAGAGAACCCAAGGAGGTCCACAAATTCAGCATCCAAAATTTGGGAGGCAGCAACATGTCCAAATTAAGAAAAGGGATCAAAGAGGTATAGAACAACAACAAAAGTAGCAGGTGAGACCCCCCTTCTAGTATAATTACGCACAATATCAAGATGAGGAAGATGAAGAAGTGCTAGAAGACCAAATCCACTTCTTCGGTGATGGGTAGAAAACTATACGTTTAACTAAGGAAGACCAAGAGAAGTTTGAAAATCCCTTGATAGAGGAATAGGATTTGTTATTTTCTCAGTCACAAGATGATATCATGATGGTTGAATTTGAGGAGTATATCCTAGGTTTACCAAAATTCCATTATGTAGGTCCAAAGGCAGTGCAATTTAAGAAGTAAAAAGTGTTGGAGCTAGTGCTGCAAAGAAAGATGTAGCAGGTAGCAGTGAGAAAAAGGATACACCAAGTAGAAGCAATCAAAATAAAGATGAATCTTCCAAAGATAAGGCAAACAAGAAGTATTTAGCTCCTAAAGGGACTCCTAAGGAAACGGATAAGATGCATAATATTTTTAGTTTTGAAGTAGAACTTGCTAAACTTAAATGTCCAATCATTTAAGTGAATTGTTAAAGAATGAACATTATAGGGTTCAAATTAAAAATGCTTTGAAGATTGAGGAGACTTTTGATACTGTAAATGTAACTGATGATCATCCTGCCATCTTATTTGGACCAAAGATTGAAGACAAGAGTCAAGATGGTGAAGTGCCTCCTTTCTATGTGAGCCTATATGTACATGATGTGATTCTCCACAATGCCATGCTAGACTCAGGGGCTCCCACAACTTGTTGTCGAACGTAATCATGGAGAGGTTTGGGCTTGATGTGGCTAGACTATACAAAGACTTGTACTCTTTTGACTCTAGCAGAGTGAAGTGTTTGGGACTAATAAAGGACTTAACGGTTTTCCTAACTCAAATTCCAACCAAAAGCATGGTGATGGAAATTGTAGTGGCAGACATACCTTCTAAGTTTGGAATTCTCTTATCAAGGTCATGGATAGAAAAATTGCAAGGTGATATGCAAACCGACATGTTATACATTATTGTTTTAGTTTTTGGTGGCAAAACTAGGAGACTTTATTGGGAACCATTGATGTCATACATGATTACCAGTAAAGGAAATCCCACCAATCACCCTATTTATACAGTACATTTTGATTTTGATTCTTTCATTTTGTTCAACTCAGAATGTCCTGAAGAGGAGAAGAAAAGTCCAGTTGTCATTTCAAAAATGGAGGAAGAGGAAAGTAAGAAATAGGGCAATGAGATACATGATGAGGAAGGAAAAGATATGAATACCAATATAGATAAAGAAGAAGGGGAAAAAATCTTTGGATTATGCATTTTAATGGTGCAACAACAAGGAAGGTGTTGGTGTAGACGTGTGGATAATCATTCCAGTAATGGGGATATATAAGTTGTGTTCCTACAAGTTGGCTTTTGACTGCACCAACAATGTAGCTAAGTATTTGGTGCTCCTTTTAGGCTTGCAGGTCTTGAAAAGGTTAGGGGCTAAAAGAATATCAATCTATGGAGATTCGGAATTGCAAATCAAAGGTGAGTACTAGACAAACCACCCTCGAATGCAGGTTTACCATAATGTTGTCCTAGATTTGCTGCAATATTTTCCTAAGTACAATTTGTCTATTATTCCTAAGAAAATAATGTTGTTGCAGATGCTTTAGCTACATCTTCTTGTGATTTTGAGATTCCAATTCACCCAAATGAAAAGTATGAAATTGAAGTCAGGTATAGGCATGTTATCCTAGATAATATGAGGTACTGGCAGGTTTTTGAAAATGATAGAAAGCTGGAAAATTTTATGTTGATGAAGGAAGAATTTTCCAAGATGTAGGTTGATAATGATAGTGGATGAGAAGAAGGTGAAAAGGAAAAGTTTATAAATCATATTAGAGAACACTTGGACAAACATGGGGCAGATTTGAAGGTGCTACATTTGAAAGACAATGTTATTCCAAGAGTGTTAGTACCACTTGAGGAACTTTTTGACCAAAATGATGTGGTTCAAATACCAAAATTGGTGCCTACAAAAACAAGGGTAGAGGAGTGTAACACAGGCACAAAAGCCAAGCCCAAAATGTTCAAGCAGTCCAAAACTTTAAGCATAGAAATGAAGCAGAAGTACATTGTTTTCTTGACAGAATTCTATGATGTTTTTGCATGGAGGAATGATTATTTGAAAGTCTACAATAAAGGAGTTAGTCATCATACAATCCCAAACAAAGAAGACCAAAACCCATTCAAACATAAGTTGTGGAGGATAAACCTTGTTTTGTTTCCCTTTGTAGGAATTTACTAGGTAAGTTCCTTATATAGAACAGCAAAGGACATCGCTCACAATAGATCATAGATCAGTACACCAATATTCTTGACGTGGTTAAAACCCTCAAAGAGGGAAACAGTCCATCGCCTGGGCCAATGCAGCCACTTTAGGAAATTTATTAATGTAAAAGAAAGAAAATTTACGTAAGCTTCTCTCATGAACGGTCACCTAATTGACCCTCCATGCTCTTTCAATAGAGATCATGTACCAATCAGGTGTTAAGCCATGGATCAAGTGTCGGTAATACCAAGGAGAGAATGAACCATCGGATCACTTCATTTCTAGAACATATCATGACTGTCAGATTGTAAGTTACAAAAAGTACATACTAAAGAAACACACTTTACCTAACTATACACTAGACCAAGCTATACTTAATTATTTCCTAAGTGTCAAAATATCCTAACATCCCCCCTTAAGAACAACTTGGGATAGGATTGAAGGATGTACAAAGATGACACAATAGGAGACGGAGGGAGGCATTTGATCCTATCCTCCCTTAGTGACAACTTCCTAAACTCCGACCATAAATCGAAATTTAGTAAACTTCACCTCTGTGAGAGCCTTTGTAAAGATGTCTACAACTTGATCATCGGTTGAACAATATTTCACTTCAATAACATGGTCATGAATGAGCTTTCCAATGAAGTGCATGTGTATTTCAATGTGTTTTTTGTGTTGATGTTGGATTGGATCTTTGCATAGTTGAATGGAATTTTGATTATCACACCAAAGTGTAGTCGGATCCAGCTGTTCAAAACCAAATTCTGATAGGATCTGACGAAGCCATAGGGCTTCCTTACTAGATTCAATGGTGCCATGATACTCTTCTTCTACTGAAGAAAGAGAAATGGCACTTTGTTTCTTGCAAGCCCAAGTAATAGGTCCAGAACGAAGAGTGAAGACATAACCTACAGTAGACTTTTGATCCTCAAGGTCATGAACCCATCAAAATTAGTGAAACCAACCAATATAGGAGATGCTTCTGCATTGTAATGAATCCCAAATTGAATAGTACCTTGAACATAATAAAGTATTCTTTTAGCTTCTTTCAAATGACTTTCCTGTGGGTTTTACATAAACCAAGCAATAAGGCCAATAACAAAGGAAAGGTCAGGACGGGTATGGGTCAGATACAAAAGTTTTCCAACAAGATGACAGTATAAGGTAGTGTCAACTTCATGGGAAGTACAAGTGACTAAAAGTTTGGCTCTAGACTAAAAGGGAGAAGGGGTCGGCTTACAGTCTTCCATGTGAAAGTGGTGTAGAAGATCACAAGCATACTTGGATTGGCAAAGGGAAATACCTTCTTTAGATTGTAATACTTGAAGACTAAGAAAATAATGAAAGTGTCCTATGTCTGTCATTTCAAACTACTTTTTAAGGCTGGATTTCACATGATTTATAAGGTTGAAATCACTACTGGTAAGGGTAAGATCATCAACATAAAGAACAAAAATGATAAGAGACTTTCCCACTTTCTTGGTGTAGAGTGTATTGTCAAAATGACACCTAGAAAATCCAATATCTAAAAGAAAGCTATCCATCTTGGCATACCAAGCCCGAGGGGATTGCTAGACACCATAAAAGGATTTATTAAGCCGACATATGAGGCTGGAGTCTATTTGTATAAATCCACAAGGTTGTTCCATATAGATTTCTTCATGCAAGTCCCCATGCAAGAAGGCAGATTTAACATCCATCTGATGGACCTCCCATTTGAAAGAGGCAGCAAGGGAAAGAATAAGGTGGATAGAGTTCATTTTGGAAATGACGGAGAAGGTTTTAGTATAGTCAATGTCTTCATCTTGTGAAAAAACCTTAGCAACAAGATGAGATTTACGTTTATTAACTTTTCCATCTAGTCCAAACTTGGTTCTATAAACCCATTTGCATATAACAAGTTTTCATCCCTTTGGAAGAGGAACAAGGTCCCATGTATCATTTTCCAATAATGAATGATATTCTTCATTCATATTTGTGTCCCAATATAGATGGCCCAAGGCTTCTACAAAGGCGTTAGGATCATAATTTGATGAAACTTGAGCCAGTAAAGAAGAGGCTCTATCGAATTGAGAATGTGTACGATGTTGATCTGTAGGATCACCTGCAAGAGCACCTACTGCATCCTGAGTAGCGCAAACCCATTTTGGAAGATGAGGAGCTGAAGGAGGATCTTGAGAAGGTAGGGGGAGGATTTTCATCCCCACTATCATCATATGAAGAAGGAATATTTTCATAAGTAGAAGGGATAGAGAGAGTTGTCACATCCATCGAACTAGGCTCGTAGGCCGCTATATTTTCAACAAACTTTACATCTCTTCTAATGATAGCATTTTTGGATTTAGGTTGAAGAACTATATATCCTTTGACATATTTATAATATCCAACAAAAATACATTTTTCACTCTTAGGTTCTAAGGCTTTATGTTTCTCATCTAGAATATGGGCCCATGCTTCACTTTCAAAAACACAAAGTGACTTACATTTGGTTTAATTGAGCTTCATGCTTCTTATGGAATGATATTCTTTAATTTTCATAGTTAATTGCTTCTTCCCAAAAATTAAGGCTAAGTCCTTTAGATTGAAGCACACAATTAGTCATTTCCTTTAAGGTGTGATTCTTCCTTTCAGCTACACCATTTTGTTGTGGAGTATATGGAACAGTATGTTGCAATTGAATTCCATGCTCAATGCAAAAGTTGATGAATTTGTTCTTAACATATTCTCTTCCATCCTCGGATGCGGGTGACAGAGGGATACCGTGGGCTGAGCCACATGGCCCCCATGTGACACCCCATGCATAATAAACTTAACATGATCGAAGCCGTCATCGGTTCATTTCAGCTGAGGCGAGCTCAAGGCATTAATGCAGCGCAGGTTGACAGGATGGGGGAACGATGGTGGCGCTCTGATCAATGGGGAGGTGATAAATATCGGGCTAAAGGTGGCATTAGGCCAAGGTTTCCCGATCTTTCAGTTACCTGGTGGCAGAATTATCAGTTGCAGGGAAGAGTTTGCTGCGGGAAGAGGTGCGCGCCATCACAGGCTGCCCTCTAGACCCTTCGACATTTCGACTCTGAGGTGGGCCATAAGATCTCGGAAGGCTCCTCGGAAGGCAGGGAGGCAGACTCAGAGGTTCGGGCGGCGAACTCTGAGCTCTGCACTTCAGAAGCGTGGGGGGCCAATACGTTGGAAGAGGCAACAAAGGTGGTGGTGGTGCCTGGGCGGAGCAAGTGCCAAATTCTGGCTGCAGGGAGGCCACGCGACCAGCTCCAAGCTAGCACAGGAGAGAAGAAATTGCCCATGGCTAGGCTTCGACATAGGCAGCCCAGCAGAAGGGGTTCTGGACGAGGTTCGAGTCAGGGTCGTGGTCGTGGTGGAGCAGAGTGGGAGCACCACCACTGCTGCTGCTGTTACTGCTACCGACGGGCGGGGGCTATGCCTCTCCATGCATGGCAAATTACGGAGGTTGGAGGCGCTAGCGAGGAGGGGCCAGCCCTCCCAGTGTTCGGCACTGTGGTCTTTACCCTCGGTAAATCCCAGGATACTCACGACATCTGTGCTCACGTCTCTATTCTCTTTACCCGAGTCCCGGAGGGTGCCGAAGAGGAAGTGCCACCAGGAGGGGAGGATACACCCCCTACAGACTTGGAACCAGCTAACCCCTTGCCGCCTCCTCCAAGTGGGGAAGGTACCTCTGGGAAAGTGATCATGGCAGACCCCTCCACCTCCAGGACGACGACGGCTACAGACGAGGAGCGTGCCAAATGGGCGGCCATGTGGGAGGGGGTCCCTGAAGGTCAGGGCTGGTGCACAATTGAAGAGGAGAAGCCTCCTGAGGATGAGTAGCCTCCCTGCGCGGGCTCCAGATGCATTCACCCTCACACAGATCCAGTCCAGAATTCAGTCGATCGCGGGTCACCTGGTTTGGGTTAGAATTCAGTCTGTCTTTCTGTTGCTTTTTGAAAAATACTCAGTTCATTTTGGTCATGTTCAGTGTCAGTATGTTGGGCAAAATCAGTCCCCAGTTCGTCGTGGAAGGCCACCCCTGCGTGGGCTGGATTATTTATAAGCAAAATGGATAGTTTGTGTCTTGTTTTGGTTTTTTTGGAACTGTTTTGAGCCTCAATCAGTCATCCAGAGGCTTCAGGGACATATGGTGGATGCTACCCCTGCGTGGGAGCTTTCGGTTCAGTCGGTTGCACCCATGGCGCCGCGGGTGGCCATGGAAGCCAGGGTCAAAGTCATGCTACAATGTCTGTAATCTTTTTTCTGTACATATAATATAATAGTTAGATAGTTTACCGAGAAAAAAAAAACATATTCTCTGCCATTATCAACTATTAGCTTAAGAATTTGATTTCCATATTGTTTCTCAACAAAGGCCTTAAAGTCCAAGAACATGTTAAGTACTTCACTCTCGAGTTTTAAGAAGTATACCCAAGTGCATCTGGAAAAATCATCAATGAAAGTTAAGAAATACCTGTAGCCAGAGAATGAAACAATTGGAAGAGGACCACATAAATCAATATGCACAAGTTGTAAAGGGGTTGAGGCATGCCAAGAGGCATGTTTTTCAAAAATATCCCCATGATGTTTTCTGAGTACACATCTGAAACAAACACCATCTCTACAAGATACCATAAGAAGACCTATCAACATATTTTCTTTACATAGATTTTGAAGGGGGCAATAGTTTAAGTGACCAAATCACTCATGCCAAAGTTTGCTCACTTCATCATTATGAGCAAAAAATACCAAGGGAAGATTTGATGACCCAAAGTTGTTAAACTTATACAACCTTGTACAATCATCAACAATGCTAGTAGCTAAACTCTGTCAAGGATCTCTTAGGTCCTTAATTACAACATCATGAGGTGAAAATTCAATTTTTTTACCTTCACCTAAATGAGTTATTTGATATACAAATAGAAGGTTGCAGGATAAGGTAAGAACACATAATACATCGTTAAATTGACCATTGTCTAGATGAATAGTTTCAGTCCCTACAACACTAAGAGATCTATCATCACCAACATATATATTTTTGGTGTTACAAACATTTAAAGAAGAAAACATGGCTTTGTTTTTTTCCATGTGAAAAAAATCTCCAAAATAAATGAGCCACTCATCAGAACAAGAAGAATAAGATACATTTAGTGCATAACTAGACCGAGATGCTTGGTAGCCACATGCAGAAAGTGTTATTCCCAAAGATGAAGTTGAAGTTGAAGAGTGCTCCAAATGGATGTTATGTTTCTTCATTGTTGCTTCCAAGGCTTCCATCTTCTTAAAGAATTTGGATTCTAAGTGGCCATCATGATTAGAAAAGTTACAATGTTTATCAGTCTTCTTCCCTTTGTTTTTTATTGTCTTATCTTTTTGTTGAGTTGATTTTTCATTGTGAGACTGAAATTGCTTCAAACCCTTGTTTGGTTTAGGACTATTCTTTTTAGGATGTTTCTTCTTAGGATTTTTTGAACTTGGTTGTTGTTGGGCTACTAAGGCTTTCTTAGAAGAGTTTCCAATATTAAGAAGACCAAGATGTAAGAGCTTTTCTTTCTCTCTTATTAAAAAATCACAAAAGACATCAAAAGAGGGAGACTTGTAGTCTTGTCCTTGAGAAATAAAGGCTTCTCTAGTAGAATGGAAGGTGGAAACAAACATAGAGTAGGTTGGTCCTAACTTAATAAGAATGGAATAGATAAGGCTACCATCTTCTTTCATAACCTTAACACCTTCCAAGATAAGTCTAAGGGTCTTGAACTTGGACAAAAAATATTCAATGGAAGAAAACGTATTGGGGTCCAACATAAGCAACTCATTTTCGAGTTGATGGGCTCTAATTTCATTTTTAATTCCAAAAACTTTATTGAGTTATTTTAGTGCTTCGTTGGGGGTGTTAATTTCTATGATATGGAATCTAAGATTTGGAGAAATAGACATCCCTATTAACCCATGTGCTTGATCTTGGTTATTTTCCCATTTGGCTTGCTTATCTTAATCTTAAGGTTTAGACTATTGGCCAGAGGCTATTCTATAAAGATCTTTACTTCTATGTAAATCCACAATGTAAGATAGCCATTGGAAGTAGTTGGTGCTGTCACGAATAACTAGGCATGGACTTTCCATTTTAAAAGAAACTGAATTTTTATATGCTAAAACTAAGTTTTCAAATGAAAATATCTCGAAAACTTAGGCCGATTAAAAAAACAGCATGGAAAACAGTTTCTGGATGAAGAAGTTATGGTTTTTTTAAGAAAAGATGTTGAAGATGCCAACGAACCACATGAATGTTTGGAAGTTATATTTAAAAAAAAATCCCCCAGTTTCCAAACTTAAACTAATTAGCTCACTTATTTTTAAAAAGATTATTTTATGTGACCCACTTTTATAAATAAGTGAGAGTCACTTTTACAATGGTAATTTATGAACTATCCACTAAATTGTAACTTAAATAGAAGATAAAATGACTTTAGAATTATAAGTGTTTCACTTTTTGTAATGGATGAGAACACTTTACATAAAGTAACTTTAAAACATAAATTACATGTTCTTTTTGAAAAAATTAACTCAACAAAAAAAAAAACTTGAACCCAAGACCTCTATTCTCATAAAGTAACATTTGACCAGGTGAGCTAGTTTAAAAGGTTAGTAAGTTTTGCAAAGGAGGAAGGGGTTTTTTCTTTGTTTTTTTGCTCACTGAAGCTTTGAGGTGCATGCTTACTTGAAAAACCCCCTTTTTTCCTACAAAACAAAAAAAAAAAAAAAAAAAAAACCAAAAAACAAAAAAAAACAAGCAAAAATAACCAAACCTTATGGCTTATGTTAGTGTCGGTATCTTCATCCCTCCAACAATGATCAAAATACTCTTGTTGCATTGCATGTTAGGTGTCTCATCCGATCATCTACATTACATTAAGATCATGGATCATCTGATGGTAGTGGCATATTATAAATTTTCCCTCATGATCTTTACCTGCTAGCCCATTTTCATACCTTCAGGTCATTTACAGTCATTTTTTGTCTTTACATCTGCAAAAGTCATTTTTAGGGTTTTAGGTCTCATTAGGTCTAGGTTTTTGTCAATAAGGTCTTGTAAAAGCTCAAAAATGGTCAACAGGCACATGAGGAGGTCAAATAAAGCCTCAGCAACAAAAATTTCAATAATCACATGCTCAGTGATTGATTTTTCCTCAAAACCCTGTTTTGAGGAAAAACAGAGTTTTTTATGTTTTATATATAAAACATTATGTAATTTCATTTTTCCTATTTGTAATAATTCCAATATGCAGCCTTGGTCATCTTGCCAAGCTCCTGCACTCGAGCTTCTACAAAAGAGTCAAAAAATCAAAGCATTTAGTCCATCAAAGGCAAAAAGCAAGTCAAACTGCCAAAACAGAGTTTTAAAAAACAAGTGAAAGATAAACATTACAAAGTGGGTTTTATAAGTGAAAAATTAAATGGTGGGTATATAAATTCTTTTTCATGTTAAAGATCTCATTTGTGTCCAAAGAGTGAATGCGAAACAAGTGCTAAATCGTGTTTTCGAGCCTAAGGAGCGAATTCGCAACCAAACTGTGAAAATTTTGAGGCGCTACACACCTGGGTCGAGGCGCGGCGCATATAGTTCAGGTTTTACACTGAACTTATAACTGGCACGATGCACCAATGAGGCATGGTGCACCTGTTAGTGGACGCGGCGCACCTGCCTCCAAAGCCCGAACTCATTCAAATTGCCTCCTCCAGGCTCCAAACTTGCAAATTCCTCATTCCACAAGTAAGTTAACATCTCCATATTGCCATTGCAAGGGTTTTCATCAGTTTTTATGGTGTTTCAATAGGTAAAAAAAAAAAAAAAACCTAGTTCCTTGTGCAGTTGTATTGAGAAATTATCCTAGGGTTTGCAAAATTACAGTTTTTGTTGTCTAATTCCCATCCTACCATTTTCACATCCCCTCACTACAATTTCATTCACCTCTTTTCTCCTTCCCTCTTTCACTTACACCTACATATTTCCCCTATCCCCAAAACTGAAAACCCTAATCCTTAACCTCACTTCTCCCAAACCTTAATTAACATCCCTAAGACCTAATCCTTTTTCCTCAAACCCTGTCATTCGCAAAAACCCTACAAGCAACATCCCAACCCCTCATTCTCAGTCCCTATCATCAAATCCCTGTCATTTAGCAGCAAATACCTATTGTGTCTATAAAATCTCTTCATACTCATCTAAGAAGCATCAAACAATGGCAAACTTGGAGTCAAATTCATCTTATGGAAGAAATGAGGAAATAGTAAGTGACTCCTCCAAAGAAATTCATGCATCAAGGAGACCTCACAAGAGTGGAAAACATATCCAGGAGGAGCCCACTACACTTACTGAGTTTTTGGCTTGCCCTCTTGTTGTAGCATGTTTCAAACATAAATCCTACTATCAATTTTGTGAGATGGTGGAAAGAGTCAAATACCATCATGAGTTGGCTAGATTGTTTGTCCGCCATCTTCACAACAGTCAGGTCAATTTGATAGGTGTTTCATTCACTTTGACACTGGAATCTATAGTTGAAGCAATAGGTATTCTAAATGTGGGTGAATAGTGAAACAAGGGACAGCTGGTGGACAGAGATCATTATGAGTCTTATATCAAGGCTATTTTTCAGAGGCAGGTTAGTATAGTTTTCCCTTTCAGGTATCTTCAGGACACATATGCTCCATTCATGAAGCTCATAATCAAATATTTCAGCTGTGAAGGCATATTTTCTCACCTGTATGCCTACCACATCAGATTATTGATGCATTTCACTAGGATGAGGATGATGAACATCCCCTATTTCATATGCCAGAATAGAAAATGACCACATTGGTGCAAAGGAAACCTCCTCATCAGCAGTATAATAGCATCTATCACTTTGCATTAATCAAGATTGTGGTATTGCATCAGCTTAGTTTACTGAATGTTTTATGGGAGGATTTCATTTCACATGAGGTATTTATAGGTCCTCAAGTGCCCTCATCAGTTTTTCATGAGGCAGGAGAGCCTTCACATCAGCAAGAGGTGCATGAGACTCAAACCACTAGTGTGTCAATGTTTTCCACTTACCAAAAGAGCATAAGGAGATTGTTTGCAGCAGCAAAACGAGTACTATCTCCACCTGAGGTGGAAGGGGTCTCATTTCATTCAACATAAAAGTAGGTACAGGACAAGGGTAAGCAGCCATTGCATGATGAGGGGCCTTCAGAAGGTCAAGAGAGAGATTTCATTCTCATTCAGGATGATGAAACTAATTTGGGCTCCCAAAGCTCAAAGCTCAAGGAGATCATTCAGGAACAGCAAGCTGACATTCATGACTTGTCTCTCAACCTGGAAAGAGCCAAGTGGATAATTAACCATCTTGAGTAGAGGAACAAACAGTTAGAGGATTAGCAAACCGTCATGGAGCTCCAAAACATAAGAGAAAACCGGCAAGCTGCCAAGAGGAGGAAAGTCAAGTTGACATCACTTGAACAAGAAATTGAAGCTGATAGTGAATCTTGGCTTGAGAGGGAAAACATGCAGCTGGAAAAGATGCTAGAGAAGGCCAACAAAGAGAAAAATATGTTGAGGCACATGGCCTATCACTATTTGGCGAGAAACAAAGTTTTCAAAGCGAGAATTAGGACTTTGAAGGCCAAGTTGAGGAAAGCTTTGAGGAAGAGGAAAGAGCAAGACAAGCTCAAGGTTTTGGTTGAGGCTTCCTTAGCCCAACATAGCATTGGATGCAAGAAACTCAGCCCAAATTTCAAGAAATTTTGGATACTTTTTGTCAATTTTGAATTTTTGGAGCAAAACACAGGTTTTTCTACCTAGTGTGTCGCGCCACCTGGCACGTGCTTTTTCTAGGGACCTCCTTTGGATGAAAACTCGGGATTTTTGAATTCCTCAAGAAAAAATATGAATTCCCACAAATGGCCAAGAAATTTTTTCAAGTTTTAAGCTTCCAAAAGGGTCAAAAACACCTCAAAAATGCCCTTTCTGCCCCTCTTTGGCCACACAGGAAGTAGTGTTGGGAGAACTAACGTTTGAAGGGGAAAATGGACTCCAAGTCATAACTTCCACTTGTTATGGAATGTAGAAAGATATACCTTTCCAACAATCCCACTTGGAGAAAATTTGGTTCACGGGAACGCCTCCAAAATCAGCTGCAAAAGGGCACAGCACACAGGGACAAAGGCGCGGCACACATGATGGAAAATTGACTTTTTTGCCCAAAAAACTCTGTTTTTCGCCTAGTTTTTATCAGTTTAAATTTTCTCTCTCTCATAGTCAAATTATGATGTAATTTGATATAACTTGATGGAATTTGATGTAAATATGCTAAAATTTCACTCAAGGAGGTAGATACATCATGAAAAGGTAGTTTGAAACTGAATGAATCAGTTTCCTAGGTTTTAGAGCAAGTTGTTCCACTGCCTACTTTTTAGTTCTTAGTTTAGATCTTGTTGAAACAACTCCTGAACTCATGAATTCGACCCCTAAAGCCTAGCATTAGTTTTTTATTGCCTATATCTAGTACTTTTTCAGTCATTTTTCAATGTTGGACTTTTGTGAAAGCTTTGAGCAGCATTGTACATTCATCTCTGCAATTTGGAAAAGGAATAGACCAGGGTGTTATTGGGAAATCTAGTGTCCATTCAAAGCTACTAGTCCCACTAAGATGGGTAGCTATCTTAGAAACAAACAAACTAAAGTTACTTATGTTTTCCTTTATGAGAAGTAGATGAGAGAGAAGCAGAGAGTACCAACCTCAGTCTTTCGCTTGGCTCCTTGCTTGTTTCCTCTCCCCTTTGACAGATCTTTGCCGCTCCTTCCTTGTTTGTCCCACTTCAAAGAACACCTATAGATTCAAAGCAGCATAATACCATCAAAGCATAGAGATCTACAATCATAAGCATGTTGGCATTATGACACAGGTTTGGCACTATGGCACAGGTGTTGTCCTTAATGGCAACTCACTCAGATGACAGATCTCAGTTCAGGCTCTCAGAATGAAGGAAAAACATATATACGTTTTTCCCCTTACCCAAGCTGTGTATACACATGGAATCATTGATCAAAAAGCAGGTATGTGTATGCACGCACTTTCATGCACGTAAAAGCGCGTATATGTGGGAAAACTTATTTTTTAGTCCATGGTATTTTGACCTATGGTTTTGGACCATGGTATTGAGTAAGGCCTAAGGCTATTAAAGGAGAAGGAGATCATTAGGCAAAGGCATTCACTCGAGCATTGAATATCTTATGAAGAGCAAGATCTAGAATTGGGTCATGGTGCATTGCTGGATCTGAACCAAGAAGGAACATGAGCACTAAAATATGGATAAGTTCTATTGATGGGTCAAGATCTTAAGGCTTGAATAGTAGTATCATTGTGTGATTTTTGATCTGGTATATTTGGCGCATGATTAGATCTATAAATCTGATAGTTTGGGTATAACTGATGTCTGAATAAGTGAAAAGGGTAAATTATCTTTTATAGATCTGTACGCAGGTTCGGCACATCAGAGGCATGTATACACACCGATTCAGCAAGTTAAGATAGCGTATATACTGGTTGGCCTTAATACAGCTGCGTATGTATGCAGGTTTCTACATTTTGAAGTAGTGTACGTCTCATGAAATATGTTTTAACTCCTTCTGTTTATTACTGCAGTGTTCTAGGTTCAGGATTGGTTTTTGGTTATTGTTACTGTATTCTGGTTATAGCTTTCTTAGAAATGATTGGTTGATTTAGTATTTGGTTGTACAAAGGAGATTGGTTGTTTCATATATACTTGATGTTTGATTGATGGATACAGTCTGAAAAATTTATGAAATGTGGTCCCTGGAAGAAAAGAGAAGGTTGTAGCCTTCTGTATGTCAGCACCTACGTACTAGTACCTCTGCTAGTACAAGAGCTAAGGGGGTTGTAGCTCCCTTCCAAGAGAAGATGGAGAACAAGAGAAGGTTGTAGCCTTCTGTAGGTAACAGTGTGCGTACTAGTATAAGACTGCACCAGTACAGATACATTGTAAAAAGAAGTTTCTAATTAAAAGAAGATAGAGACGAATTGCGGCAGGTGGTTTTCACCCACATTGGGTTTCCACCTTATATCTTGTGTTCTTATGTGTGACTGCATGTTCTGTTTTACTGTTCATGGTTACTGTTTATATGGTTTCATGCACAGATTAATGATCAATATCTAAAGAATAATTTAAATTACAAGTCAGATGGTTATACGCTAGTTTCCTTAACTGCAGTTACGTACATACACAGTTTTTACTAGTTGAAGTAGCGTATACAAATCTGATTGTGAAATGAAAAATAATTGACCTAATAATACTGATTCACCCCCCCCCCCCCCCTCTCAATATTATTTCCAACAAAGAAATATAGGATCAGATATATATTGACCACACAAATGCATATATTAACTCAGACATACAAGAATGTGGAGGAAAACTCAAATAGCTTTATTGATAGAAAGAATAGAAGAGAGGATTACAACCCACTGATCTGACCCAGCATCATCCTCCCAGCATGAAATCCCTTCTTCACCTCATGAAAAGCTTAGATCACCCAACACTGTGATGTTCCACAAAGAAACCAATAGCACTTCCTTACAAAATACAAGATTCTAGCCTCTGGATCTCTGGGATGAGGGATCCATATATAGATGTTTGCAAGTGGGTGAGTCAGCTTCTGGGATTTTGATTACTTTCCTCTCTTTGATAGTTCTCAATTCCACTTGGAGATTTCATGATCTCTTACTCATCCTTGGGCGAATTCAGAGGGGCAAGTGTCACAGGAGAAGTTTCTGGAAGATTCCATGATCATCCACCTTGCAAACTGTCTCTCCCATTTGTCTCATCTCACTCATTGCACCCTATAGAAGGGCTTTCAAGTATGCATTGCACTTTTTGCATGTGGCAAGTGAGATTCATCGCACCCTTAGCACTGAGTAGTCTGTATGGTCCAGTTTTGACCAGTTCTAAGCAGTTTTTCATGGAGAACTTCTGGGAGATGATGTAATCAGTTGACCTTGCTCCTTTAGGGTATGAAAGCAACACTTTTAGGGACTAGAAGCCCTTGGTTTATGGACATTATGTGATTGGGGTGGCAATGCCCAAATATGTCTATAACAGTTGCCCCCTAAAGCATGAGGTCATAAATCTTCTGATGTCAGGTGAAATGCTTTATCATGAGGATCCGAAGTTTTTTCGCACTAGAAGGTGACCTGTAATAATATACAATACAATACATCACCTTCATAATATTTTCATGATCTAGCTGAGGCAGGCATTCCCATGATTAGCTTTATAAATTCATTTTCATGTACATTGGACAGATAATCGTCTGTATGGCAGACTGATGATTCTAGTAGAGCCATCATCCTTTGGCTTGGATGATTATCTGTGCAGCTATGATGTACATTTGATGTCTTTATTTTCTTGAATATATCACAACTCGGATGGATGAAACTAGATCCGGGGTCTTCAAACTCATTCAATCTTCACCTGAAGTACAACTCGATCCATGTGAAAAGATGTTCTGAAGTTGAACATGGAAAGACATCGCCTAATTACCAACCAATGATGTAATCAGTTAACAGGCGCGAGAGGAATCACCGATAATGATAATGACCCTCAAGGTACTGTAGTACAATTCTGTGAAAATGGGACTTGACGTTGAACACCACGCAAAATCTTTCGGTCGAAGGCCATTGAAGTAAACCTATTGCCGGAAGTGAGAAACTTGCCATTGAGGCATGCAAGCTTCAAAGTACTGAAAGGGTTGTTCCTAAGTCAACTTCTTGGATAATGAGCTGATGTCGACAAGAAGTGACCCATCGCAGGAGGGCCTAATGAATCCCACATCAACGACACGGAATGAAGCAAATGATTTTGGAGGTGAAAAACAAACTGACGATACAGGGTTCAGGGTGGCGGTCATGAAGGAATGAAGCATGAATGTATTGCAGTGGGTGAGACACAGGTGAATTGTCTGAATGACTTCTCTTGAACACATCGGTGACAGTGACAATGGATTGGTAGCGTTAACCCCAAATATGGATGGTGTGACGGACCAATGGTGAAGACCAGTGAACGAAACAACCCAACCTAGCATGGATGCGGAAGGAAAGTGTCATGTTGAAGAGCGACTTGCTACCAATAAAGTTTCTTCTTGTTTTCTTCCCAATTTTCCCCAGTCATTGCTGACCAGTACCTCTTTATTTTTGTCAAGCTTGAGGAGGATAACATATGCTTGTTCTATAATCCGCCCTTCGGGCGAACCTGTCGCTATATTTTAGTGAGCCTAGCGACACTGAAACTCTTTCTCATCCATTTGGACAAGTTTGTCGCTATTCGGTTTTAACGAGTTTAACGACAAAGATAACTCGGTCTCTTTCAATTTTAGAGAGTCTAAAAGAAATGGAAAGAAGACTCCAAAGATTATTTTTCGTTGTATAATCCCTTAAGTCTGAAAAAGCGTAAAATAATACAAAAGGGATGAATTTTTGATAGTTTTACTGAGCCGAACAAGACAAGCGCTCGATCGTTTTGTGTAATAATCCCTCAGGTCTAAAAAGATTAAAATCTAGAGGAGGGATAGCACTTCCGATGCCTTTTAACGAGCCGGAGAGGCCAATCACTCGGAAATCTTTTCATATTTTACGAGTTAGGTGAAAAGAGCTTAAAGAAGACTCGTTTTCGAGGAATGAGTGATGGTTTTGAGTAGCAATTGATTCCAGGTAAGATTTGGAATTTTCCAATCACGACACTGTTACAAGGATGGCTAGTAGAATCACTCTTCGCAAATGTTCCTCGAATTGGTAAACAATCATATGGGGGTGAATGATCGGCTAAAAAATAGAGTGGAGGTGATGGCGAGAACACGAGAAAGGCTCAAAAGCTGTCGATAAGGCATTCACAATGGTTATTTACCGGTTCATTTTTTAATGAGCTTAAATGCTGGGGGAAACACTTGCTCATAACTTATGTTTATTTTTTAACGAGCTTGAACTATGTGCTAAAACTGCTCGTGGAGAGTTTATTTTTTAACAAGCTTGAACTCTACGACAACATTGCTCACCAGTCGTATGATAAGAAATGTCTCATTCAAGATGCCATTTTTTATGGAGCTTGCACCTTTTGAAGCTTTGACCCGGATCCTTTCTTTATGCAAGTTATGAAACGACTAGCCTTACGGGTTTAAAGGGTTAGAAGTCCTAAAAATTTAAAAAATAAATAGCCGCTCTTCACTTGCATGCGGAAAGGTTTGCATGGCCCCAAGTATAGCGAAAAATTTCTAGGTTACCAAGAAAAATGCTTCCTCGGCGATGTCTATCAAAACAGACAAAGGTGAATGGTGCAGACGCACCCCCACTCACATAACTTTGACGAAAGTATCTTATTCCAGTCTGTTCCCATTTTCCTATAAGGACGGGTTCGCCAGACTAGTCATATATCCCTCGCGGAAATCCACTCTATACCCAAGGTTTTCCTGCCGAAACAGACCAGGGTACATGCCCCCTGGGTTTCAGTCACATCTTCCTGAATCACTCGCGCTCATCAGGTGGATGGACTAGAGATCGATGAGACATTTCTTGCGTGAAAAGACCATTTAGGGACGGCATTTGACTATTTGCGATGTGTAATCCGGGGAATCACATTTGGTCCACGAGCTTGACCACTCTGCCTTCGTGCGGAAAACACATACTCTAAAGAGTGAGGAGACGATGGCTCCCATGCAATAAATATAGTCGCGTCCAAGGAGTAGATTATAATATAAAGGTCCTTGAACTACCATAACATTCATGTGAATAGTTTTCCTTCTCAAAGTAATGGGCACATTTGGAAGGATCCCTAAGGGTCGACTGGTTCCCTTGTTGAAGCCTGTTAGATTTCTCATTTCAGGCAAAAGCGATGGCGAACCAAGCGATTTCCAAGCAATTGAGGAAAGGATACTCACAGAATCCCCTTCATCAATGATGGTACCAACCATGACCATTCTGTAAGCTTGTACAATGATTCTGAATGGTACACTGGCTGGTAAACAGGATCTGCCTAGTAGATTCCAGTCGAAGGAAACAACTAGGTTGCTTGGTGGTGGGACCGAATAGACGGCCGGATATGAATCTCATGAACTTCCTTCCTGCGGTAAAGGAACGGGGGGACTACCCCCAAGCTCATCAGAGTCGGTGTTGATGAAAAGAATTTGAACGGTGTCGTTCTCTTTCTCTTCGGTGACGGTATCATTCGAAGATGAACACTCTAAAGGCAATACCGGGTCAACTGCCGTATTGACCCTTTGACTTTCGTCTGGTCTAGATTTCAAGTGTTAATTTTCAATGATAGGTGCTTCGGCTAACCACAAGGACAGGACAGCCGGATTTTCAACTAGTGGAGGGCTCGGCAAGAGTTTTTGATATCGAGGAGGAAGTCGTAGCGGTGAAACCGGGTGATTATCTAAAACTCTTTTAGCCTCTTAAAGGAAGGGACAATGGTGGACGGTGTGATCGCCTTCACACAACCTACAAGGAAGTTTAGGATTCCTTCTTTGATCATGTGCTTCACTTTCACTAGTTGATGGTGAGCATTCAACATGATCGCTAGAGGTTGATGCTACCGGATTGTGCAAACGAGGAGACCAGTCCCTTAAGATCCGAGGGATGTAGGGACAATCTCAGTGATAGTGGTCTCCATTGCAAATGACACAAGGAGATTTAGGTTTTGACTGTGCGGTGTGTGGATTTTTGCTAGACGATACCTGGTTGCTCCCTTTCGATTTTGGTTCCTTTTTCTTCTTTACCTTTTTCTGCTTCTACTTCTTGTTCTTCTCAGTTACTTGACTTTTCGCCTTATCGTCTTTATCAAGCAAAGAGGAAGGAGGAGAGGGAGAATCAGATGAAGTAGAAGGTTGGGAGGCAACTCTAGTGTCGTCTAGTTGCTGATTAGACTGTTCAGGAATTATGGGATTCTGAATGACAAAGGTAGAGAAGATCCAGACCGGCAAACCAATTGTCAATCCTGGAAGTGGCAAAGTGGCCATATGGGGTGGACCAACATCTCCCCAAGAGGAGAAGGGACTAGGATTTCCTTCACGGGGAAATCCTTGGTTGGTAGACTCCATTTTCTCAACCTGAAGATCAACGGGGGAATTTGTGACTTTATTCCAATTAAAATAAATTTTTAGATGCTTGGACACAACTTGTTTTTTCAATTTTAAAGAGTCGAGAAAAAGTAAAAGATGACTCTAGTCGCCTTCGATTTTTATTGAGCTTGAAGTGACAAGCGCTCAAAGGACCTTTTCCTTTAAGGAGTCTAAAAAGGAGAAAAATGGACTTCTCTGGAGATCTAGGCAGAGAGGATTACCAAACCAATCGTAAAACTGCATAATACTTTTTATGGTACGGCAGTTAATCTTCCCGAATGATGTGTTCGGTGCATTACGATCGATAGGGCGGCAGACACAGGTTCCTAAGGATAAAGGATGCAGCCTATTGTGGTCTCCCAATATATACGCGACAGTACATGGGAGCACAAGTCCATGCTGGCACTTGCCATCTCAGAGTGGAGGAATCACCCAACTAACACTGAAAGCAACAGTTACCAGGCTTTACGACGCCGGGATACGTCTCTAGCCTAAACCTCTAGATGTTGTGCGTTAAGTTCCAAAGCATTGTTAGATTCATTGGATTTATTTTAAGTTTATCTTGCTTAACAGTTTGCCTTTCAGGTTCACCACGTGATGTATGTATAATTCCTAAATGCAGTCTAAGATGATAAACAGAAGTTTTATCTTCTTTCAGCAATGAAAATCCTAGCTACTAAAGGGAAGAAAGTCAAGCATCTTTTCTTCACAGAGCACAGAGCACACGCTAAAATGCATAGTCCTAAATCAAGCCAGGCATTCAAAATGCAAATGCACATGCATGTATTTGTTTTTCAGCTCTCTTAATGTGTGAATGACGTTAAGAAAGCTATGTGCAAAATGGAATTACTTTTAAAGCGACAGTACTCAAAAAAATTCTTTTTCAAAAGGAAGTGAAAACAAGAGAGACACTTTTTGATTTTGAAATGGAAATCGTTTTTCGACACTTTAAAATTAATAATTCAAATCCTATGCAATAGTAACTGTATAATCAACTATCTAAAACAATGGAATTGCTTTCTAAAACTGAAAATGACAGCTACGACACTTTCAGATCTAGAGACGAGAGTTCGACTATGCTACTTTTTGCAAAAGAGAACTAAAACGACGCACAATACATAAAAACATTTATAGTTCTTTTCACTAAGGAGGTGGAATAATGCAAGAGAAGGGGGTATTCACAGAAGTACACTGACTACAAACAACAAAAAATCTTGAATAAGACTGAAAACAATGAGAAAAATCCATAGTCAGAGGGTAAATTCAATCCTCCCTGACCATCGCACCTGTTACACAGTGAAATCAGTATGTAGTGCACCTACTCCATTCGGGAAGTGCGATGCATACAGGCTTCCTTGAAGGTAGGGTGTGATGGTTATAGCACGAGACTTTGAACGAGATTTCACTCACAGTTTGCAATCTAGTTCAGGTGTTTAGGTTGAATAAGTAAAGATCAATGTATGTAAAACACAGGGGTGATCTAAGAGGTTACTAGAGCCACCACTTAGGGCAATTAGATTGCTTGCAAATCTATTGTTTAATTCATATGCAAAACACAGAGATTGACTAAAGCAGCATTGATCTACTTTTCATTTGTATGACAAATGCAGTTCGAAGGCTAGCTGGCTTGACTTCAGGCTCCGTCTGTATGTTTATAAAAGAAATAAGGATAGATAGGCTAACAAGTAATCTATTCGCTCCCCAGTGGGGTCTCCATTTTGTTATACGGGAATACTGTCCACTCGGATGCTGCTATTCCCACTAAGATGGGTGGCTATCTTAGAAACAAACAATCAAAGTCTACTATTGATTCCTTTTATGAAAATAGATGAGAGGAGAACCAAGAGGGCCAACCTGAGTCTTGCGCTCGATTTCCTCTCCTTCTTGATAGAGTTTTGCCACTTCTTCTTTGTCTGCCCAACTTCAAAGGACTTGTGGAGCAACATATTACTATGCAAGAAACAAGGATCTAAATTCATAAATAATGCAGGATCAGATGTGCATTAACCATATACAAGCATATATAAACAAGTACACAAGAATATGGAAGGAAACAAGAATAGCTTTATTCAGATGAAAAGTAGCAAGAATATTACAACCATGTGCTCTGACCCAGCATCATCCTCCAGCTAAGAAGCCCTTCTTCACCTCAAGCAAAGCTAGATCACCCAACACTGATAATGTACACTAGAATACCAACAACACTTCTCTATAAGATACAAAATTCCAGCCTCTGGATCTCTGTGATGAGGGATCCATATATAGATGATTACAGAGAGGTGAGTCATCTTTTGGGATCTTGATTAGTGTCTTCTCTCTGATAGTTCCTGCTTCCACTTGGAGAATGATGATCTCTTACTCATCCCTGGTCGAAAATGGAGTGGCAAGTGTCAGAGGGGAAGCTTCTGGAAGATTCCATGATCTTCCACCTCGCATTTTTGTCCCTGCCATTTGTCTATTCCTGACTATCGCACCCTACAGAGGAGAAAATCAGTATGCATCGCACCGTATACATTGGGAATGTGATATGCATCGCACCCTCTGTATTGAGATTTCAGTATGTTCCCGTTTTGACCATTTATGAGCAGTTTTCAATGGAGAACTTCTGGGAGATGATGTAATCAGTTGACCTTGTTCCTTTAGGCAGTGAAGCAACACTTTTAGGGACTTAAGAGCCCTTAGCTTATGGACATTTGTGATTGGGGTTGAATTGCCCAAAAATGTCTATAACAGATGGGTAGCCTGAATAGATATCTCGTCTATGCTAGTAGGATTAAACATGAGAATGTTGTTCTTTAAATAGCTATGTAGACCGCCTATATACTTTAGCATAGTTTCAGGTGAGTCTAAAGAAATTTCTAGAAACAAAGATCTTTTTCTAATTCTTGGGTGTAGCCTTCTACACTTTTCCCTTTTAATTGTCAAAGAGTTTGCCAACTCATCATGGTTCGCTGCATATAAGCTAGTGGATAGAATTGTTTTTTAATTGCAGAAACAAATTCACTCCAGACAGAAAGGATTTTACCATGCTTCTTCATGTTAGCTTGTGTTCTTCCTTCCCACCATACCAAGGCAGTGCCTCCAAGGAGTAGGCTGGCTAGTTGAATCTTATTTTTGTTTGAATCGATGTTCTTCACCCTGCAATACACATCAATCTGGCTAATCCAATTATCCAGCTTCTCTGCATTCAACTCTCCATCATATATCTGCAACTCAAATTTAACATCTAATTTAATCAAAGATTTTATCTTTTTTATTTTTAGGGCTATTAGGAGGTGTGGGAAGCTTTTCTTTTTTCCCTTTCCCTTTAGAATGGTCATTGAGGAAAGATTATTCTACTCTTTTATCTTGTTTGGAGTTTGATGAATCTTCATCTCTACCTTTCTTAAATTCTCTATACATTTCTTCTACCATGTCTCTCATGGTCATGAAACTATCCATGAACTAGGATTCTGATTCCAAGGGACTTTCTTCTGCCATTTTCCTCTTAGGATAGACTCTTCCAATTTCTGGGCTAGCTTTAACCAATTCTCCTTCTCCTAATTTGAGCTTTGTCATAGTTAGCATTCAACAACAAAATCCAGCACAAGCTTGTCTAACCTTAGTAACCTAGAGCTTTGATACCACTTGATCTATAGTTGATCTAAGACAAACCATAAGGTATTACGGACTCATGTGCATGGATGTGCCTATGTTAGTTTATGCAACGGATCAATAAGATTACAAAATACGTAGGCATTGAAGCAGTTAAGGAAAACATATCAGGAAAACGTATAAACACAACAAGTTTAATAAGGAGTTCATCAAATACTCCTGGGCTATGTCTCCCGGTCCAGCCTTCAGTGGTGGCCTTTCTATTATGTTTTCAAGAAGATTTTTTACAATAGTGAGCTCAATTTGAGTCTCACTCAACAGAAATAAATCAGCAAGACTGTACTTGGATCCCCCAAGTATCTGGAGTACACAGACTCTCTTTACTGATTTGGGACCTTAATTGGTCACAGTAGTATGAGCCCAATCCGAGACTCATACATGATAGACAATACGGAGGAGTGCACTTAAGCCTTCGCTGGAGCACATAGACTCTCTGACTCTCTCTGTCTCTGTCTTGACTCTGGCTCAATGTTGCCTTTGCTTCTGTAGGTCCGCTCAGCTTCTTCTCTCTGTTCTTAGCTTTCTACTTCTAACTTATTACTTCTTTGCTCTCTCTGTTCTTAGCTTTCTACTTCTAACTTATTACTTCTTTGCTCTCTCTGTCAGTTTGTGGCTTTAGAGCCAATCTAGTTCCTGATTGTTGATTTCCGCTTCCTGGCTTTCTAGTTCCCCTGCCTTTTTCCATTTGAATCCCTCTGTCCTACATAATCATCACTGTATAACTCCTCACATGGAGTAGCCACCTATTTCATAATAGATGAGTGTGAGTTCTCTTGGACATACTCGAAATGATAATTTATTTCGTTAACTCCAAGAATTCCCATGAAACACGACCTTCTACCAATGCATCGTTGACGTCAGACTTCAAATCCTATACAACTCTCCCTATTTACCTTGTAAAATCTGGTCATCTATCGGAATGTGTCTTCGCCATTGATTTGAAGCCTCCAAATCCTATGGTCATTGTCCATATCGGGCAGATAAGTAACATGATGTTTATCTGTCCGATGTGAGTGGTTTTCTCTCTCTTCCACTGGACATGTGTCAACCATTGTATGGCATCAGGCAAGACTCAGTTGAAACCGCTTACTGCTCAAAGCCCTTCCGATATCCTGCTAGTTTTTGTGGGACCTCGCTTCTGACGGAATCAGAATGATATGCATTACATTTTATGATTTTTTGGGTCCAGGTGCTTGCGTCCCTTCCTTCTTTGAGGGTGTAATCACATATCAGAAACTACCTCCGTTTCTCAAAATGGCCTTTGGTTTTGCTAATTTGTGATAGCGCGTGTTACCATGGGTCGACGGTCTGCACGCTTGACCGACGGTCCTCGTTGCTCCGCGCTAATCACAAATTGCAACTATTACGAGGATATCTCTGATAAGCTTGACCTTTATAAGATTTTGAAACTTTGGCATGATTTTTAAAGAGTTCATGAAAACTTAGAGAGTGTTCTAAGATCCAATTTAGATCATCTCATTATCTCAAGCTTCCCTCTTCGATCTTAAAATTCGTTCATGATTTCATCTTTATATAGTAGGTGTCATCATTAGGCATGGGGATTATCACTTTTCATGCAAATGGAAGTTTTTTTTTATTCAAGGGGAAATATTTTTGAGAATGGGTTGTCCTCACCACATAGACATGTTTCATACTCATCTCACACACTCTTGCATAATTGTTTCCTTTATCCTCTCAAAGTCTATCATCGATGACACACTTGTCATAAGATACCGCAAAGGTTGTTGCATTAAGAGAAGTATGTTTTTATATGTTTTGGATGGTCTATGTTGTATCAACAAATGTTGAAGTGTGTGATCATAGTCAAGTTCTAGCACTGTTCACATCAGTTCCACTGATCCCACAGTTATCCAAATTCTGGAGTTTCTCTAGCAACCTAGCCTCATCCATCTTTCCTAAACTGCACACTTCACATATGGAACCCTAAAGATTTTCCCTTGCCTGTTGGAACTGCATAATGCATAGAAATCTAGGCCTCCCTTGCAATCCAAAACTGTGCAATGTCTTCCTCTAGTGTCCTTCCCTTAGCCAAATCCCACTGCCTCCAAAAAGTGCATAGTTTTGTTGTTCAGGCATCTCAACTGCCTAATCTTCCTTGCATCCTAAAACAGTACAAATGTGTCCTTCCAAGGCCTCATCACACAACAGTCACTTCCCACTAAGACTGTGAAAATGTCTCCTCCCAGGGCCTCATCCTGCAACAGTCACTACCCACTAAAATTGCAAAATTGTGTTTCTAAGTGGCCACAAAGAAGGATGACATGATAGATGAATCTGAAGGAGCTAAGGAGAAAGATAATCGGACCAAGGAACCCAATATATGAAAGAATATTGGGACCGCATGAAGACTCCATCTAATGCATAATCCTTTGGAGGGTATGTATGAAAATAAAAATAAAAATTGAAATACACCTCTTAGTGTAGCATGAAGGATCACTTATCATTGTCATTTTGTCTTCAATGACATGTATGTTTGCAAGCACTAAAAGTATTTCCACGTGTTTCCTCTATGTGTCCTTCTCCCTTTCACTGGTTCCATCAATTATTGTCTTTTGGTATGCTTGGTTGTTATGTCATGTTTGCGAGCCTTTCTGGTGACCTTTAAGGTTGGTATTTGTGTATGCATGTTGTCCTGGCCATGTAAACACCTATCGCACTCATACACAAAGTTTTAAGCATTGTCGCACAAGTTTCATCATGATTGTCCCCAGGTGTATCTAAAGTATTGGACTTTTCAATTTTAGTTCTAAACAGTCTCACAAAGGGTAATGCTTTGTCTTGTTGATCCAGTGATCTATGTGTCGTCAAAGTATGCTTCAAGTTCCTCACAAGTTCACTTGCCTTCCACACTTACCAATTTTCTTGAAAATCCTTTTGACTTGACAAATCTCTTTCACCAGACCTCGAATGATCTACAAACTATGTAATCTCAGACCTCATTGATGCTTCTCTACTTCCTAGAAATGCGCAATGCATAGGACTATCCTCCAGGGAAATTGCACTGCACAATTCAACAACTCAGCAGACTTCCTTCATCCCCATAATTGTGCATAAAATACTTCAAGCCTTAACTTAAATGCGTATTTCGCAAGATCATTCATGAAGCCTCCTCCCTACCCATTGGAACCTCACAATGCACAAATACCCAAGCCTTTTTTTCTCTAGGACACGCGTAGAGGTGTTCCCCTAGTGTCCTCCATCAGCCTGAATTCACTCATCCAAAAAACTACATAGATCTATCGTCTCTGGTCTATCTATTGCCCAGTCCTGCCTTCCCTCATAAAAATATGTATACATTCCTCTGAGGGTCTCATCTTGCAACTGCCACTGATGATCTCAACTTTGCAATCCTACCTCCCAGTGGCCTTTGCGTAATTTTTCCCTGCAGTGAATACTGTGCTTAGGAGTTCCTCAACCAAGCCTAAGTTGCACTCTATGCAGTCTTAGTGAATAGTTTTCCTCCCTATCACCTGGAACTACACAATGAGCAGTTTCTAGGCCCTCGTCCTAGCCTGTCATCCATCTTGGGCCCACTCCATGGATAACAATGCATCATCTTAGACTAGGAGTTTTTGGATTTGATATTGTCCCATCATGAGTGAATTATAGGAATAGGTACACTGTTAGATCATGGCGACATGATGAAGAAGGAGGAGGAGGTGGAAACATGCTATAAGTTTCACTCACAGTTGGAAATACAAAGAAAATTATCAAGTACAAGAAAAGGGAACACATGCACACAACCACCTCCCAAGGCCAAAGATCATTGAAGACCCTACATCATCACGCTATGTGGAGGAGAAGATAAAGCACATCCTAGAACACATCTATCATTCAACAGCAACAATGGTTGACATCGCCACCCCATCAAGCTAGTCATGTTAGGAGTGTCATGTCAGGTCGTGTCATGAGTTATCAAAGGCCACATCACTATTATGGGCCATGTATATTGTAAATAAAATGCAATGTAAAGTCAAAGTCCAATGGAAACACATGAATATGAAGGGTCATGTTAGTTGAAAAGTTATAGGAAGTTTAATATTCATGAGGGTAGTCGAAGAGTCACAAGGGTTAAGCATCACCCTTTGTTATATATACCCCTTAGTTGTATGAGAAAATGACTTTTCACCTTGTCTCCTCCCACGGAGCATAGAGAGTTTTCAGTTAATTGTTTGAGGAGCAACTAGCGGCTCCAATGTCCCACTACTGGGGCTAGTGATGGATGATGTACATATGTGTCTTAGAAATTTTTCTTAATACCAAAGCATTATAAGGCCACCATGTTTTCATGCATGTTTTGCATATGTTTGTAAGGCTATTCTTTTGACATTTTTAATTCATTTTTGTTTCACATGTACTAATATAGTTTAACTATTTTTGTTGTTTTAGTACTTACCTTATTGGGAATGTGTTTTATTGGTTATCATTGATGTCTCATCCTTGTGGAATACTCTGGAGGATACTAGACAGACCATCCTCACTTAATGGTTATAACAATCGTCACATCCATTGTGGACTACTCTACTGGATGGTGAATGGATCTTCCCTTGTACTTTGGTTTTAACAATTTCCACGTCCACTGTGGAATATTCTATTGGATGCTAGACAGACCTTCCTGGTTCATGTGTGTCTCTTCCTAGATGGAACTATTACCTCTCACTTATAGGCTCACTTTTCGCCCCCCTTTTGTAGTAAGATAACCTTGACACAATTATGTTTTGCAATCACGATGCACAATTACCTTGTTGTTTGAAGGTACCAGTGTAACACTCTCATGTGCCGACAACTAGCCAAGGAATATCTCTTAGTATATGGTAACCAGGCCTTTATACCAGATGAGACTCCTACACCAAACAATGTGAGGTGTAGTTGGTACTTCATATCAGGGAGATCACCTTAGTTGATGGATTTCTAGCACTGTCAATAGGATTAATACTAAAAACCTAAGGGATTATATACTGATTGGAATAATATTAAACCCAAGGGAATAATATAAACCAAATATATATAAACCCAGAGCTAAATATTATAAGATATTAAATAAATATGAAAATATGAAATTATGAAAATATTATCTCGGGGTTTATATTGACCATGATTGATTTTCATACTGAGATAATCTTTGTCACAATGCGACATGGACCATGCACGACTATGGTTGAACCCTTAGATTAATGAACCCAAAGGATGGGAATAATATTAAACCTAAGGGATTAATATGATAAACCCACGTTATATAAACCCTAAGATAAATATTATTAACCCTACAATAAACATGGTTGACAATGGCTCACCATGGTTGATTTTCATATTCAGACAATCCTTGTCATAATGTGATGTTGGACCATTGTTGACCATGCTTGACCATGATTTATTTTCATATTGAGTCAATATTTGTCACAATGCGACATTCGACCATGGTTAACCATGGTTGATTTTCATATTGATACAATCTTTTTCACAATGCGACATTTTACCATGGTTGAGCATGATTGATATTGTTGTTAGATATTTTAGCATGGGATGTGTTCTATCCATGAAACATTATGGACAAGCTAGAATGAATGAGTTCTCCAAAACCCTGAAATCATTTAGGTTATTAACCAATATTTTAATTATTTTCTAAGTCTCTACTTAGGGAATATGGTTATTTGATCAGTGTTACTTGAAATGTAGTTAGAATCATCTAGAAAATCACACCGATTAATGGGCAATAATATGGGCCATCGATTATATTTTAATCTTGGACATTGGCACTCCAAAAAAAATTATAAGAAGAAATCATTGGGTAGATGGAGAACACACCAGTGTAGATACTTAGTTGCCCAGGGAGATCAATTTTCTTAGTGGCTAGAGTTTAGCAAGAGAAAATAGAGCGAGAGGGTGATTTGTAAGGGAGAGAGAGAATGCATTAGCAGTAGTATGAGAGTGCAAGATAACTTTTGGAAGGGTGAACATGAGAGAGGATGTAGTTCATCAGGCACTATGTAGTAAATGCGCGAAGGATGACACAATGAGATTAGTGTAAGGGCAGAGGGGTTGTTTCATGGTTAGAGAATTGCTATGGAGTGTGAGAAATTTAATAATAAATTTATTTCAATGTTTCTTTCTCCCTTTTTGTTGTCTGGTATCTTGTACATGAATAACTACAGAAGACTAATAGAACCCTTATCTGTTACACCAGTTTTCCCACATTCATTTTTTCTAGGGACGAGTGTACAAAAATAATTGTGGTAATATGCTTATATGTGTGCTAATATCTCTTTAATTTTTCCTCACATTTAATTTTCCTCAGTATTTAATTTGTGATGGTTGCAGTGTATTTATTTCAATATTTTCCATAAGAAATTGTATATAATTTTTTAAATTTATTTAACAAATAGAAGAGATCATATTAGTTACTATAGTAGGATTTCAGACTTCAGAATTTGCACATGGTATTAGAGCACAAATTGTAAGTCAGAGACATCAAATGCAGAAGGAAGGAGGAAGTTCGAATCTATACAAAGGTAGAAATTCAAAACCCTCTAAGGTAGCATAGTCCCTTGGACCAAGAGGGTCAGTTTTTGAGGAAAATTATTTCTCTGAGAGATTCAACAGAGAAACTAAAATTTCAAGATCGAAGATGGACAGAGATAGAGGGAGTAGCAATAGTTTTCTTGCAGAGAAGATTTCCATCTAGGATGCAACATTTTGAAGCAGAAAAATCAGCATTGAAAAGGAAAGGAGAAATAAGACAAAAAAGTCATGGATAAAATTAGCAACCAAGAAGCCTCAAAATTTTCTTCCAGATTGGAAGATGAATTAGTGGGCTTTTGAGGTTCATCATCAGTTGGTATCTGGTATATTGATAGTGGAGCTTCATCTCATATGACAAGAGTTAGGGAATATTTCTCTAGGTATCAGGAGGAGTAGATGGACTTCTAGGTCACTATGAGGAACATAAATAAATGTACTCTTGTAGGGAGAGGCACCATAGAGTTTCACATTGAAACAAGAACCAACACTAGTGCTACTGATGTACTGCATGTGCCAGGATTGAGTATGAACCTAATTTTAGTGTCTGAGTTGTAGGAGAAGGGGTATGATGTATACTTTGTAGGGAAGAATGTATATGTTAAACACTCTAGCTGGAATAAGGTGAGAATCAATTGAAGGAAAATGACAGTGGGAAGGAGTTGAATAAGCTATGGCACATAATGATGGGATATTTAAACCATGGAGCACTTAGGATGCTCAGAGAAACTCTGACAAGTTTTCCAGTTCTTAGTATTGAGAACAATGATGTTTGTAGAGGTTCCATACTTGGGAAGTATGCTAAGGTATCATTTCCCAGAAGTGATAACAGAGTGAAAGGCGAGTTGGAGTTGATACACTCAGATATTTATGACACTATGTCCACCAAAGATATTAGTGGAAGTGAATATTTTATCACATTCATTGATGACCATTCCAAGAAGACTTTGATCTATTTTCTAGATACCAAATATTAGGTCTTTGATTGATTAAGAGAGTTCAAGGCACTAATAGATAACATGATACAGAAGAATATCTAGATGTTGCATTCATATAATAATGGAGAATACATTGATAAAGACTTCACGATTTTTTGTGCATAGGAGGGCATGAAAAGAGAATGGACATCTCCATACAACCCTCAGCATAATGGAGTAGCAGAGAGGAAGAATAGAACAATCATTGGGGCTGCAAAGGCTATGTTATGTGACCACGATTTGCCTAGCTTTTTATGGGTTCGGGCATGTGTTGTAGCGGCTACAACTACCCTCCAAAATTTTACCCCAGCTTCATTTGGAGCCTCCCTAGAAACCTTTCGTAGCAGCATGTCTTGCTTCATAAAGTACAAAAGCTTCAGTGTTTTCTTGCAAGATGACAACCTGTTCATCAAAGCTTGTTGCATTCCCCTCATAGGATATTCCTCTGGACTTGTTCCAACTACAGGCTAAGCAGCTCCCTCAAGAATTTGCACAATTATGGAGGGAAACTAGCCTTCCCTCTAGAAAATTGTCCAATTTAGTCTGGTAGCCTGCTGGTCTCTAGAATTGCGTAATTCTGCTAGTCAAGCTTCATCCAGATAATTGCGCAATTCCTCCAAGTAGGGCTGCTCACTCCAGGAATTGTGCAATCCTGGGCAAAAGTCAACTGCTCTGCCTAGAAATTGTGCAAATCTCCTAGGAAGCCAACCCAACTCCCTTCTAGGAATGTGCATTTTCTCCCAAGAGTTGAGCAGGCTCTTCCACGTGTAGTTGGTTTGACCAGTTCCACCCGAGACCAAGGAAACTTGACTTGCATGCATGGGATTATTTTTCTCAGAATAGAAAAAGCAACATGCAGAAAGCATCCCTAGATCTTAGGGAGCTATTTTTAGTAGCTGGAGCTTATATGCAAAGATCATTTCAGAGTCTTTCTTCCAATTGTCATTTTTTCCTAGATTTGTAGCATCCACGTCATGAGCTTCAAACTTATCTATTTGACACTTCAGAGCTCATTTCTTCACATCGATCTTGGAGCTCTGACATCCCACAACACATCTAGGATTGTTCGACACATCTAGCTCTGTTATTCATGGGTAAGTGGTCTCAACTTGTCTTTTACAACATTTCCATCACTTTTGTGTTTTCTCTTGTGCGAGTGATGTTTGCTTGATTTCTTTTAATGCTCGCTACCGTTTACATCCATACTAGCTAGAAATAGCACCATTTCAGTTTTCATTACTATCTCACTATTGTTGCATGCATGAAACTATTTTGGACAAACGGTCGCTAAGTCGGTGACTCACTTCACCAACATGCATGTTGTTTCGTTTTCTAAATCTTTCATTTACTAGTTTCATGCATGATCATTTTCTTCCTACTTACACTCCATGCATTCACTTTCACATTTTCTTTCATTTGCCCATTGGAAGGTCTGGGTAGCCTTGGCCCGCACTCTGCCTCACCAAGATAGCGTTGTGAAATCCTGAGAGGGAAGGCTCTGTCTTCCCCTAAAGAAATGTAAATTTCTACCCAACAACTATTCCCTAGGTCTACTTTGTGTAATTTTGGGGGATGGTGACTATTTGCCCATAAAATTGCGTAATGCAGTCACTGGATCAGCAGTGATTGCCATCTCAAATTGCACATTGTGCAATATCAACAGTCAATAGTAAGCCTGGATTACCCATTGTGCAAATCCAACATCCAGTCATCCTCCCCATACAACTCAGACTTCTTTTTTTGCAATTCTAGTAGCCACTCTCCCAGCCTCACAAAAGAAATTGCACAATCCTTGCTAGTCAATCCCTAGGTATGTGTTATGTTATTCCTCAATTTTGCTTCGGTTTTCGCTGAAAAATTTCTTGCCATACATGTCGCTTTGTCTCAAGATCTTTTAGGTGTTCATATGCCTCTTAGCCATACAATATCAATGGCCTCCAAGAGAGCAAGATCAAAGGACACTGTCGGAAGTGCAACTGGAGCAGTAGTTGAGCGACTGTCCTCAAGTCTATTGATCTATGAAGATACCAAGTTGCTTCTAGAAAAGGACATCAAGCTGAAATGGAAAGAGGTCAATGATGCATTTGTAGGCCCATTTTGGGTCGACCTCGAAGACCTCTAGGTATACGTGAACATTCAAAAGTCTGGCTTATACCATATTGCAAGCAGATATCTTATGTTCCCATGCAAAGACATGATACACTAGATTTTCTGACACACTGACCTTGAAATGATGAAATTGAGCAGTTTCAGCAAGACGAAGATATCAAATTTCAGGGCACATGAATTATGATTAGATGTATCAGATGTTAGAGCCTGTGACTATCATGGAGACTCCTTTCAACTTACCCAGCAACAATTCCAACTCCAGAGACATTCTGAAGAACTGAGTAAAGGAGCCAGCTAGATTCATGATGACACCCAACTAGATCTACAAGAGGAAGATACTATGGAAGGCATATCAATACTTGGTCATCTTTTCATTTCAATTGTATGGCCAAGAAAGCATGGAAACCTTCCCATGAAGTTGGGTGATCGTGCTGGACCAAATTGCGAGAGAGTGAAAATCATGCAAATAGTTCGGCATGTTGGCTCATCAGATGAAGGAATAGGTAACAAGGGCTCAACATCTGCCCAAAGGTATGCAAGAAGAAATCTAAATGTCCCCCTACATCATGGATGAATCCTGTGCCTGACAGGAGTTCCATGGCTTGAAGTAGGCATGGTGACTGGCGGAGACTGCTCTGAACACTTACTGTAAGATGTTTTCCGAATGCAACATTAGGGGAGTTATCAAACAAATTTCTAATAATTTTGTCACCCTAGTTTACAAGATGATATTCGAACAGGATCCACCCTGCATGTCGATGGTAGAAATGATAGCACTGATGAACATAGTTGACTGGTATGCCTCACTTTCTGACACCTTCATACGGATGTACAGTGTGGAGAAGCCTCCACATGTTTTACCAAAGTTTTCCTTGGACGTGCTCATCATGTAGGAAGTAGAATATCACATCTTTGTAGGATTGACAACTAGGCTACACTGGAAGAAGAAGGCATCTTGGTCCACTCTTCCATTGCAAAATGGGATATAGGAGATCTTGAGTTTCAAGCATGTGGATGTCAAAGGAGAGCAGATGAGAAGTATCCATTCTACCTCTGAACTTGCAATCCTAATGACCTTCATTGTCTTGTGAAAGATCACTGCACGAGAGTACAATTCAATTGGATCCATGGGGAATTTCACTGGGTAGAGGAGGACCCATGGAGATATTTCTACAGTTTCTCTAGACCCAATGAATAGGTCATCTTTGTTGTGGATTGTTTAGCGAAGCAATGTAAAGCAGCATCCCAGAGAGAACCAGAAGCAACAACAACAGTAGAGGTTCACATACCAGTGCATGACAAGGGCAAGAGGAAGATTTACGATCACATGGACGAAGAGCAAAGCTGCGAGCTCCAAGAAGATCCAATTGTAGAGAAAGAAACTATGGCTATAGAGGCGAAGAGGCAATGACACGATAAGTGAAATGTGCAAAGGAAGAGAGAGAAATAGAAAATGGAGGAAACAAAGAAGGAGTTGCATGAATTGAAGGAGAAACTCTGAAAGGAATAGGAGCTGTGCAAACAAGAGAGGGAAGCACAACAACAATAGGTACAACAGGGGGCACAACATGTACAGAAGGATGAAACAACACCCGTACAGGTAGTGGACTCATCAGAACAGCTGGCATTAGGTGAACAGGGTGAACCATCATAGGAGTAAGACCTTGCTCAATAGATAGATCAAGCACTTAAATAGATGGATACAGACATGGAGTAGCAGGGTTTATAGAAGGACATCGACCTCATGCCTCAACTCCAAGAGGTTGACCCACCAGCTTCACCACATCTATAAGATGAGAAAGCCATAAGAGCCCAAGGAGACACTGAGATATTTGGAGATCAACTAGAAGGAGAGATGCACAACATCTCATTCGACGAGTCTCAACATAGAGTTGTGTAATCTCACAGAGTGTAAACTCTGGAACATCATACATCTCCTATGTAATAGGAGGAACAAGTGATCATTTCTGACGTGAGCGAAATCCAGAAGCCTTGGCCGATGCCACTAGAGCATATGTTGAAGCCACTAGCTCAAATGTTCGCTTTCTGATAGCTCATAATGAGTGAATGGCTAAGGAGCTATAGACGGCCAAGCAAGGAGGAGATTTGGTGACAGCGTCTGCCCAAGCAGAACTAAAGAAGGCAATACTATATGAAGTACTATCCCTTGATACAGTTATACGGGTGTTGTATTCCAAGTTTTGTACCATGCACAAGGTAGTTGTCCATATCAACAGATGGCAAGAACGATGTGCTAGAAGAGCTTGTATCTTGTCGAACGTGCATGATGCTATTGATTACATACAAACATGGATGATGAGATACAAGGGAGCCCCACTTCACTTGCCTAAGATGATGAATCCTAGAGCGGTCGAGCAAAAGGCATGCATTTGGAGTGAGATCCGGAACTATGAAGAGCTCCCGCAACTCATCACTAGTATACAGGATTCCCATGCACATGTATTCAAGAGTATGGATGTTGTGGTGCATGCACATGCCATCCCATCTATTGGGACTCTCACCTAGGCAATGATAAAGGCACAAGTCTGACTAGAGCTTGTCTCGTACTTTGATGAGTTGATGCGCATTGTCACCGACCCACACTTATTGGTCAGTGCAAACATTGTGCAAAAGTATGTTGATGGTTCAGCCACATTGAACACAATGATGTGCATGCTTTTAGACGAGTTCGATAGAGGATCCCAAGCAGGGTACCTAGATGCTATGGAGGTAAAAGTTA
This sequence comes from Pinus taeda, assembly GCA_000404065.3. Lineage (NCBI taxonomy): Eukaryota > Viridiplantae > Streptophyta > Pinopsida > Pinales > Pinaceae > Pinus > Pinus taeda. Next base: position 290,596 of record APFE030103197.1, on the reverse strand, counting down.
GATTCCAGAAAGATGTCACCTTGGAGTGCATGGACACCATCACGCACTACCAATCTTGGGATAAGTAGACTACTATTGATCATTGCGAGGATGTTGAAGAGTTGGAATTCCCATGGTTGTCCAAGTCATAGTGATGCCTTGCATGGCTTGCTGAAGCCATTTTGTCTCACATGGGTACATGTGCATTGCAATGTGATGTCATGTCAATTGTAAGTTCAAGTATCGATAGTTGGATGTAACAGTCATAGAGTAGATGAAGACTCATGAGGGTAGATGAACTATCACAAAGGGGAGTGTCAAGGGTCACCCTACCTCTTTCTATAAATCATCCCTCATAACTCATTGTAAAGCATTTTCTTCATCCATGCTTCCAATAGGACTATCTTAGAGAGATCTTGGATAGTATTGTAACGAGCCGTGGCTTCTCCACTGCGCAGAGCTAGTACATCTCTTTGGAGGAGTAGGCAGTTGTGGTTGTAACCTTCCGCTGTCGGAATTAGTGGTTGGACATGGATGTATTGTATGACTGGAAGTTACACTTCTTAATATAACAAGAGACAACACATTTCATGCATATGTTGTATTGTATTTCAGTTATTTGTTTACTCTAAATGATATATGTATTTGTTTGCTTACACGTGCATGTATAGCTATTTTTGTGTATGTATGTCTGAATCTTTCTGAAATGTGTTGTTGGTTTAACCATCACTATAGATTGCTAGCTAACTTTCCTTCCATGTTGTGATGCATCTTTGCTCATGTGTTCCCTTCTTAACTCCTTGCTATCACAGGTTTCCAAGGGGCACAGTCATCTCAACCCCCGTGTTTTAGAACCTCTCATGCACCTTCCTTGGCTTACTGCATATGTTACACCCTTGCTGCAAACAGATTTATCTTACTTTCCTGTGTGCGAATTCATTGTCAAGGCATTACCATATGACCCATTGCTGGGAATCCTACACCAAATGGTCTGAGGTCTAATTGGGACTTCTTATCGGGGAGATCCCCTGACATGTTGGTGGGTCTAGCATCGTCAACATTTATGATGCTAGAAGGACGACTAGATGACAAGCTATGTCCTCTCATCCTGTTTTGAACCTTTGCATATATGTCATGGATTCTTGCAGTTTTTTTCCTCCTCAATGTTTTTTGAATTTTGAATCTGTTACCATCACAAGGGACTTCTTTGATGCCTTGTCCACATACACGTATTATGGTGAAGGCGAAGTGGCCTTTCTTGAGTTCTTGCATGACTTTCTTTCCATGCTTCATGAGGAAGATGGATTTTTTTATGAACAGGCCGATTTGTTGCTTGCATACACACTTCGCGAATCTCCTCATCGATGGTTGTGTAGCTTGCTGGTTGATAATGTGCACTCACTTGAGCACTTCCGTGATCTCATTGAAGACACTTTCTATCATTTTGATCCAGACCATCTTGACCAAAAACTGTTACAACAACGGAAAGCTCCACATGAATTGTCTATGGATCTTTGGCAGTGCTTCTGGGATTTTAAGTTTCAATCTCCGAAGATGCAAATGAAATTTTGCTATCTTTGGGATGGATTCGAGTATTGCGTTAAGAAATATGCTCATCCTAAGAAGAATATCGAAATCAAGTCTCGCTCGGTACTTTTTAGTGATGGAGCTGCGCAATCACAGATGGATGCAGTCACTGGCACAAGTGACTGTGTGTCGTCCCCCCATCAAACAACTCCACCATTGTAGAGTGATGTGGGAGATCATGCTCACAGATATTTTCAGATGTCACATCCTCCCAACATCACTTCTCTTAGTTTTTGCACGGATTTGGTTGTGATTCCATCTAGTTGTCATATGCATTTTGTTCCACAACCTCCATCTTCATACTCGGCTAATCCTTCATATGATACTCATCTTATGTTCCTCCATTCTGGATTCTACACTTGTTGTGAACGAGGAACAAGCTAGTAATGGAGTTGGTATTGCACAACAAACATGCATTGTAATTCATGAAGAGTATGAATAGGAGCCTAAGAATCAACACTCAGTGAAGGATGACTCCCTTCCGTCAGAGCCTCCTCCATTCTTTCTTGAAATTTTTGGTGAACCTGTCATCCATGATTTCTCATGTGTATCTTCATTCATGAATACACCCATTGTTGATCACTCGCAGGACACACTGGATGTCATTCCATCTTCTGACAACGGAGAGTATAAGTTACTCATTAAAAATCCACTTGATATTTTATTTTCCTTTTCTAGAAACATAGAGGATGAATTTTTTTGCTTCTCATTTACCCCTCTGTTTGATTCATCAGATCATGAGGATGCCAACGAAATCATTGATTTTACTAATCGTGGTTGTTATGATCCATTTACTTCCACATCTGATCACGATCATGATTCTATTGCAGTTGATTTTTCGAAGTCACCAGTTTATGATGATGTATCTGACGATGAAGTCGAAACACCCTAGACTGTCGAGGCCCTCACTCTCTTGAGGTTGGTTTTTCTTTTGATCAAGAAATTGTTCAATCACCCAAGGCACCTCATCACTCATATGTATGCATTGAAGATCAATCTCACACATATATCATGCTTCCTCCACTCAAACTGCATGATCCCATCGCTCATGAATTGGAGGAATCTTACATTGCAAGCACGCATGCACAACGCAAGTTGTCTTTGTTTCTTTCATTTTCTTGCATGTCACAGTCAAGAGTATGCATATGCTTCAAAGATGCACGTAGTGTCGCACAACACCGTGACAAATCCATAAACCACATGTCATGCACTTGCATTCAGTTATGTCTCATGGACACTTTGAAACATGAAGTGTGTTTGTCTTCATTGTTATATCTTTCTTGTTTGCTGGTTCGCACAACCGGGTTTCTCGTAGACCAAGCCTTTACCAACATGGGTCAACCAATGTGCTAGTGGCTGCATTGAAAATATCACTTCACGTGACCAGGCCCATGCACCATTAGCTTAGGAGTAGGAGTAGTTTTTTCTTTTAGTTGTTTTCTTGTATTCTTGTTTTCTTACCTACTTCACTTGTTTTTTTACTTTCTTGTTTGATTAATTTTCTTTCGCATTTGCTTCTGCTTCTTCTTTTCTTTGTTTTTTCTTACTCCTTTTGTTCATAGGCTAGTTTCGCATGACACCTTGTATGACTCTGGAAGCAAGCTAGGCAAAGTACAAGAGGCCTTGTACAACTATCACTACTTGGTTATTTTCCATCCCGCCTCTATATGAAGAACTTGCTACCTTTAGTCCATGATACTTCAATGGAAAATATGTACTGTTCGAAGTGAAACTTGGTGAAAACACAATGCTTGAACACTAACTAGTGTCACCTACTCTAGTTAGTTATTTTTGGGTTAACCCTTGTCAATTCAACCAAGTAGAGTAAGGTGAGGGGGAAAATTTTAACGAGCACATTAGAGGTATATAATAAACTACTTCTCTGAAGGAACAACCTCTTCTTCTCTCAATAAGTCGGGAACCCTTTACTGCCTCTCAAATGAATAAGTGTTATGCACAGTTATGAAAAATATGAAAAGTGAAAATGAAAAAAATGAAAAATGAATAAGGAAAGAGAAGAGAAAGGCTTCCTACATAGAGAGGTGATGTAGGTAACTCTACAGGGGTACTGACTAGGATCGCTGGAAGAGTGAGCCATGCTTGTGCTCCTATGGACTCTCTCGAGGTACTATCCAGGCCTGTTGGCAGTGAGGCAACACTAGAGATGAAACTAAGACTATGACGAATATACTACTTGTGCACCAATATACCCCTCAACCCCAATCAAAACAACTATGCTACCTTGGCTTGGAATGTGTGTCAATTGACCAAGAGCATGGAAAATGCTACATATTATAATTAGGCCAGTGAAACCAAGATGAACTAAAAGCTGAACAATACTTCTGAAGGTTTTAGAATTGCTTTTCAAAAACTAGGTCCATTCACGGAGCTGGAGTTCTACCAGTGTGTCACCAAGTGTTTTTGCAGCTACAACCACCCTCCAAAATTTTTCCTTAGCTTCGTTTTGGAGCCTCCCTACCAACCTTTCACAGCAGCATGTCTTTCTTCAGTTTGTTCTTGCACAAGGACAACCTGTTCATCAAAGCTTGTTCCATTTCCCTCAAAGGTTGTTCCTCCGGACTTGGTCCAACTGCAAACTAAGAACCTCCCTCAAGAAGTTGCATAATTCTGGAGGGCAACCAACCTTCCCTCCAAGAATTGTGCAATTTAGTTTGGCAGCCTGCTGGGCTCTAGAATTGCACAATTCTTCCAGTCAAGCTTCATCCAAAAAATTGCACAATTCCTCCCAGCAGGCCTGCTCAGCCCCAAGAATTTCACAATCTTGGGTAGTAGTTAGCTACTCTACTGATAAATTGTGCAAATCTCCTGGGCAACCAGCCTAGCTCTCTTCCAGAAATGTACATTTTCTCAAATTAGTTGAGGAGGCTCTTGCATGTGTAGTTGGTTTGACTAGTTCCACCTGCGACCAAGGAAGCTTGACTTGCATCATGGGTTTCTTTTTCTTGGAATAGAAAAATTAACATGAAAAAAGCATCCCTAGATTTTAGGAATTTATTTTTAGCAGTTGAAGGTTACATGAAAAGATAATTTTATAGTCTTTCTAAGTGTCTCTTTTTCCTAGATTTGTGACATGCGTGTCATGAGCTTAAAAAATATTTATTTGATGCTTCAAAGCTCATTTATTCACATTGATCTTGGATCTTTGACATCCCACAGTAGATCCAAGACTCTTTGACACATCTAGCTCAGCTATTCATGGGTAAGTGGTCTCAACTTGTCATTTACAAAATTTCTGTCACTTTTTGTGTTTTTGCTTGTGTGGGTACTATTTGCTTGATTTCTTTGAACGCTTATTGTCGTTTACATGAATACTAGCTTGTACTAGCACCATTTCTGTTTTCGTTACTATCTCACTACTATCACATGCATGAAACTATTTTTCACGAATGCTCACTGATTCGATGACTCGCTTCACCCACATGCATGTTGTTCTATTTTATGAATATTTCATTCATTGGTTGCATGCGTGATCATTTGCTTCTGCTTACACTCAATATCCCCATGCATTCACTTTCACATTTTCTTTCAGTTTCCCGTCGACGGGTCTGGGAATCCTTGGCCCAGACTCTACCTCACGAAGACAACATTATGCAATCATTAGAGGGAAGGCTTTGTCTTCCCCTCAGGAAATGTGCATTTCTACCCAGTGGTTGTTCCCCAAGCCTTCTTTCCACAAGTCTGAGGGACAGTGAATGTTGGCCCAAAAAATTGTGCAATCCGATCACTGAGCCTGGACTACGCCTTACGTAAATATAGCAGCCTGTCAGCCTCCCCAGATAGCCCAGACTACTTTTTATGCAAGTCTAGTAGCTAGTCTCCCAACCTCCGAGAAGAAATTATGCAATCCCTCTCAGTCAATCCCCAGGTATGTGTTATGTCATTGCTCAAGTTTGCTTCAATTTTCACTGACAGATTTCTTACCATACATCTCACTTTGTCTCCAAATATTTCAAGTGTTCATCCACCTCTTAGAAGTACGACATCAATGGCCTCCGAGAGAGAGGGATCAAAGGGTACTCACGGAAGTGCAACTGGAGCAGTAGTTGAGTGAGTGTCCTCAAGTCTACCGATCTATGAATATACCAAGTTGTTTCTAGACAAGGACATCAAGATGAAATTGAAAGAGGTCAATGATGCATTTGTAGGAACATTTGGGGAAGACCTCGAAGACCACCACGTGTACGTGAACATTCACAAGTCCAGATTGTACCAGATTGCATGCAGATACCCCATGTTCCCATGCACGATCATGATACACTGGATTGTCTCACACACGAACCCTGAGATTATGATCTTGAGTAGTGTCAGTGGGATGGAGATTGCAATCTTCAGGGCACATGATTATGATTAGATGTATCAGATGTCGGAGCCTGTGACTATCATGGAGACTCCCTTAAGCTTACCCAGCAACAATGCCAAATCTAGAGATATTTTGAAGAACTGGGTAAAGGAGTTGGATAGATTCAGGGATGAAAACCAACCAGATCTACAAGACGATGATATTACGGAAGGTGTATCAATACTTGGTAATCTTTGCATGTCAAATGTATGGCCAAGAAAGCATGGAAACCTTCCCACAGAGTTGGGTGATCGTGCTGGACCAACTATCCAGAGAGGGAAAACCATTCAACTGGTCTGGCATGTTGGCTCATTAGTTGAAGGAATAGGTAACAAGGGATTGAGAGCCACCCAAATGTATGCAACAAAAAATTTACATGTATGCCTACATCTTGGATGCACTTTATGCCTCAAAGGAGTTCCATGGCTTGAAGTGGGCATGGTCACCGATGGAGACTACTGTGAACACTTATTGTAAGATGTTGTCCGAATGTAGCTTCATGGGAGTTATCACACCGTTGTCCAATCATTTTGTCACCCTGGTTTACAAGATGATATTCGAACAGGATCCACCTTGCATGTCGATGGAAATAATGGAGGCACTGATGGATAGAGCTTATTGGTATGCCTCACCATCCAGCCCGTGCATACGGATGTAAAGTGTAGAGAAGCCTCCGTATGTTCTATTGAAGTTTGCCTTGGACATGCTCATCATGCAGGAAGTAGCATATCACACCTCGACAAGATTGATAGCTAGGGTACACTGGAAGAATAAGGAACCTTGGCCTGCTCTTCCATTGCACATTGGGTTATACAAGATCTTGAGTTTCATGCATGCGGATGTTGAAGTAGAGAAGATGAATAATTATACATTTGACCTCCAAACTTATAATCCGTATGACCCACATTGTGTTGTGAAAGATCACTGCATGAGAGTACAGTTCAACTGCATCCACGGGGCATTTCATTGGGTGGAGGAGGACCCATGGACATATTACTACAATTTCTCTAGACCTAATGAACAAGTCAAATTTACTGTGGGATTTTTAGTGAAGCAACGTGAAGCAGAATCCAAGAGAGCACCAGAAGCAGCAGCAAGAATAGAGGTGAACATACCAGTGCGTGACAAGGGCAAGGGAAAGATTGTTGCTCGCATGGAAGAAGAGAAACGTTGCAAGCTCCGAGGATATCCACTTGTAGAGAGAATTTATGGCTATAGAGGTGAAGAGGCAATAGCGCGATAAGAGAAACGTGCAAAGGCAGAGAGAGAAATAGGAAATGGAGGAAAACAGGGAAAGAGTTGCATGAGTTGAAGGAGAAACTCTGAAAGAAACAGGAGCTATGCAAATAGGAGAGGGAAATGCAACAATAACAGGTACAGCAGGGGATGCAACATGTGCAAAGGGATGAAACAACACTCGTACAGGTAGTGGACTCATCAGAACAACTAACATCAAGTGAACAAGGTAAACCAACGCGGAAGTAGGACTTCGTTCATGAGATAGAGGAAGCACTTGAACAAATGGATATGGACATGGAGCAGTAGGAGTTAGAGCAGGACATCAACCTAATGCCTCACCACCAAGAGGTAAACCCACCAGCTTCACCGCATCTAGAAGTTGAGCAAGTCCCAAGTCACCAAGGAGACACTGAGATCCTTGGAGATCAGCTAGGAGGAGAGATGCACAACATCTCATTCAACGAGTCTCAACATAGAGTTGTGCAATATCGTAGGGTGTTAACTCTAGAATATCATACATGTCCTATGCAGTATGAGGAATGAGTGATCGTGTATGACATGCGAAAACATCCAACAACCTTGGTCGATGCTACCAGAGCATATGCCGAAGCCACTAGCTCAAGTGTTCCCTTTCTGATAGCTGAGAATGAGTGAATGGCTAAGGAGCTAGAGACGGCCAAGCAAGGAGGAGAGTTAGTGACAATGTCCACCTGAGTAGAACTGAAGAAGGAAATACTAGATGAAGTATTGCCCCTTGACACAGTGAAGTAGGCATTTTATCCCAAGTTTGGTACTGTGCACAAGGCAGTCATCCATCTCAATGGATGCAACAATGATCTGCTAGAAGAGAATGTATCTTGTTGAACGTGCATGCTATTGTTGATTACATACAAACATGGGCCATGAGATACAAAGGAGCCCCACTTCACTTGCCTAAGTTGATGAATCCCAAAGTGGTCGAGCCAAAGGCACGCATCCGGAGTCAGATCTAGAAATATGAAGAGATCCCGCAACTCATCACTAGACTACAAGCTTCCCATGCATGTGTATTCGAGAGTATGGATGTTGTGGTGTGCACACATGTGATCCCATCTATTGGGACTCTCACCCAGGTGAAGACAAAAGCACATGTTTGACTAGAGCTTGACTCATACTTTGACAAGTTGATGCACATTGCCACCAACCCAGATGATCTGATAATCACCCTATGGGTGATCTCTGTTAAAGAATTATTGAATTAAGGTATTATAGACTCATGTGTTGGTGTGTGTCTATGTAATTTTAGGCAACTGATCGATCAGATTTAAAAATACACAAACACTTGAAATGGAAAACAACAAAGAAACACGGTAAGAAAATATAAGAACACAACAAATTAATAAGGAATTAACCCTATCCTCCAGGGCTACATCTTCGGTCTAGCTTTCAGTGGTGGCCTTCTTTTATTGTGTCTTTAAAGAAGAGAATTACAATGAGGAGTTCAATTTGAGTCTCCTGAAACAGAAATGATGCTTGGCAGGGTGGTTCTTGGATTCCCCAAGCCACTAAAGTACACAGACTCTTTGCCTTACCAGCTCTTGATATCTCTGGTCTTTAATGGAAGGAGCCCAATATGGTGCTCGATTCCCGATAGATCCTCTCAGGGATTGCTCGTTGCTTCCTTATGCTGCAGGTCAGCTTGGCTCTCTGTCTTTTTGCTCTTTTCTCCACTGTCTCTTCTTTTCTCTGTCTTCATCTTCTCTTCTCTGGTTCTTCCTCTCGGTGTCCTCTCTCGATGTCCCCTGTTCTCTGTCTCTGTTCACGGCTTTAAAGCCAATCGATCTCGACTATTCGCTCTTTTTCTTCCTCTATCGGGTCACCTGCTGCTGCTCGCTTGGAATTCCCTGTCTTGGCATCATCATCAACAGCTTACAGGGAGTGGCCACTTGTCCTCTTGTGAACTACGCCAGCTTTTCCTAGTCTGTTTGGTTTTTCTGCTACATTGTGGAATGAGTCATCCACCATCTCAACGGTCAAATCGGACGTAAAAATTCTTTCTGCTGTGGCTAAATCCCCTCTCAAATCTGGTACTTTCATTGGGTGCGTTCTCAACCATTAGATTTGGAGCCCCCAGATCCGACGCCATTCGCTCATTTCACACAGTTTTCTCTCTCCTCCGCTTGCCACGCATTGGGCACTAAATGGAATCACTAGGTTTCAGCCAAATTTGCTTACCACCCGAGGGTGCCCCCGATATACCACCGGATTTGGAGCGCAGGTCCCGCCTTTAGCCTTTAGCATTTTCCCCACGGTTTTCCTGGCTTCCATGTAACCGAGCACTTAAGGGCCTTTCCTTCTCAAGGGGTTTTGACCAGCGATGTGCGATTAGCACTAAGCGTTAATCGTGCATTAGAAACAACCTCCTTTTCTCAATCAGGGATTCCCAGGTGCCAATTTCGCCTCCTGCGTAGTCTCCATGGTCCTTGGTCAGCGTGCTTTGACCAAGGTCCTCGTCGTTCCATGCTAGTTTCCAACCGCCAATGTTCATAGGTCTTTCTGATTACTCTGTGCTCTTGAATTCGAAGTTTGTCCCAATCTGATACAGTTACGTTGCTTTGATTTTTTTCTTCATGGATCTAATTTAGATCACGACCTTCCCACCGAAAAATCTTTTGGACCACCAAAAGTTGGTTTTCAATCATCAACTAAGTGAGGGTATTGTTGTCTCACTTGTCCAATCTCAATCCACTTTGCACTACTCAGCTTTGAACCCTTGAGCCCTACTCTGAGGTACTCAACATCTCCTCTGTGCGTCGTCCTCACCTTCCTGTCCAGCACTGTGTCTTCCTAAAATTCATTAAGATATTCAGGTAGCAGGTCATCAATAGAAGGCAACTGACTCTTCTCTTCGGGATCCTCAATTAAAGAATGTTCAAACAATCTCAAGAAATCTGCATTCATAAATGAGTAGATGTGCATGTAAGCTGATAGATCAAGGTGAAAAGCATTTTCACCAATCTTCTCAAGTATCTTGAAGGGTCCATATCTGATAGGCTTTAGCTTTTTACCTTCACCTTGCATCCTGTCCTTACTGATATATAGCCAGACTTGGTCACCAACTTGGAAACTATTCTCCATCCGATGCTTGTCATGCCTTGCCTTGTATTTGGCTTGGCTCTTTTCCAGCTGTTCCTGTACTGCCTGGTGGATCTCCTGGATTTGTTCAATGAACCTAGTTTCCCTGTCCACATCACTATGTCCCTCAACTGTGGTATCTTTACCAAAGACAAAATCCAAAGGAGACCTTGGTGTGAAACCAAAACAGGTCTCAAGAGGAGATCTCTATGTTGAAGAATGTTTTTCTCTGTTGTAAGCATGTTGCACATAACACAAATGTTCATCCCAAAGCTTAGGATGTTTGCTGCAATATCCTCTGAGTAACTAGATCACTGTCCTATTAACTACTTCTATCTGGCCATCAGTTTGTGGATGAAAAGTTGTTCTTTTCTTCAGTTTGGTGTCCATCAGTTCCCACAGACTTGACAAAAAATTCCCCACAAATTGGGTGTCTCGATCAGATACAATGGAAGTGGGTAATCCAAAATGAACCCATACATGTTCAAAGAACAGTTTTGCAGTTTATTCAGTTGTAATCTGTTTATTACAAGGTATCAAAATACACATTTTGTTGAACCTATCCACAACAAAATATAGATAATCATGACCTTTTCTAGGTTTTGGCAGTCCTCCAACAAAATCCATGGAAACACTTTCCCAAGGGTGAGAAGGAACTGGTAATGGAGTGTAAAAGCATAGTTTTCTATTGTTGGGCTTACTTTAGCACACATAATACACCCTCTTACATATCTAGAAACTGTCTCATTCATTCTTGGCCAATAACAAAATCTTTGCAGCTATGCAACTATTTTACTTACCCCAAAGTGACCTAATATCAGAGAAGTGTGTGCTTCCCTAATTATCTTTACTCTCTCAGTTTGTGGAATGCATAACTTCCCACAATGGTATAAGAGTCGGTCCTTTACATGATAATCCAATTCTTCTACCCGTTTGCCTTGACTTAAAGTTGCATATACATCTTTAAAGTCCATATCTTGAGAATATTGTTCAATGTAGCTTTCATGTAGCACATAATTATGCTCAAGTATAGTAGATGCATTTATAATGGGTCTAGATAACATGTCTACAACTTTATTATGTATGCCCTTTTTATATCCGATGACTAAATGAAACTGTTGTAGAAAGCCCATCCATTAGTAGTGCCTTGACTGCTGCAACTTAGTTTGGGAGTTTAGATATTGAAGTGGTTGATGATCAGTATGTATTACTATCTCTTTTCCCATTAAGTAATGTTTCCACTTTTCCACACTATGAACTAATGCATACAATTCTTTATCATATGTAGGATAGCTAACTACTGCAGGATTAAAAGTCTCAGAATGATAGCATATGGGTTTACCATGCTGACTCAACACTACTCCCATGGCATAGTCACTGGCATCCGTTTGGATCTCAAATGGTCTTTGAAGATCAAGCAGTGCTAGTACAGGGGATGTACTAATCTTTTCCTTCAAGGTGCCGAAGGCTTCCTGGTGTTTGCCTCCCCACTGAAACACCTTGTTCAATCCTGTTAAAGCATGTAAGGGAGCTGCAATTGTGGAAAAGTTAGAAATGAACTTCTTCCAGTATTGTGCTGCCCCTAAGAAGATTCTCACTTCTGTAGCAGACTTGGGTTTAGGCCAGTTTACAATGACTGCCACCTTAGAGGGATCGATTTTCAATTCACCACCCCTACTATATGACCCAAATAATTTAGAGATGTCTTGCCAAATTCACATTTTCAGAGTTCAACATGAAGTTTTTCTCTTTTCAAAACATCTAATGTCTGCTTAACATTCTTTAAGTTTTCTTCCCATGTTTTACTAAAAATAAAAATGTCATCCAGATACACAATAACAAAATCATCAAGAAAAGGTCTAAGTACATCATTCATTAATCTCATGAAAGTAGCAGGAGCATTAGTTAAGCCAAAAGGCATAACCAACCACTCATACAATCCCTTCTTTGTTTTGAAAGCAATCTTCCATGCATCTTGTTCTGCAACTCTACCTGATGGTATCCATTGTGCAAGTCTAGCTTGGTGAAATAAACAGTTTCTTTCAATTGATCTAGAAGATCATCTATGCGAGGAAGGGGATAACTATTTTTTATTTTTATCTTATTCAGTGCTCGATATTCAATGCACATTCTCCATGAGCCATCTTTCTTTCTCACCAAAATGATTGGTGACCCACATGATGATGTGCTAGGCCTAATGAACCCTTTCTCAAGCAATTCCTGCACCTGCTTCTTGATTTCAGCATTCTCTAAAGAAGATAACCTGTACATTCCAATGTTAGGCAATGGAGCATCTTGCTACAAAATAGTATCATGTACTATTTCCATTTTGGGTGGTAGACCTTTAGGTTCTTGAAACAAGATATCATACTCTGAAACAACCTTTTCTAAATGAGCTTGTTGTTTATCATTACAACACTCAAATACATTGGTTTTTTCCAGTTTCTTTTCCTTTACAACCATCAGTAAGAATTGCTTGCATGAATTTATCATTCTTTTCATCTGCCCTAAGTTTACGAGAGTGTAACTATTCTTGAGCTTATGATCTCTTACAAAGTATTCAATTCCATCCTTAACAAGCAGATACATGTTCTCAGCTCTATAGAAAATAGCTTTTCTATCATACAAGTAAGGACTTCCTAAAACAATTCCATGTATATCCAAAGGAATTATGTCTAACTCAACCTCATCTACAAATGCTGACCCAAAAGAAAACTTGAGTTTGCACTGTCTAGTCACCTGTAGTTCTGCTTTATCATTCAACCATCCTAATGGGTATGGTTTCTTGTGAGGTGTAGTTGCTAATCCAAATTTCTTTACAATTGCTTCAGAATTAGATTTACTTATGAGCCACTATCAAACAAAGTATCAATCCTTTGATATTTGGAAACAACTAGAATATGGAAAATCTCATGTCTTTTTCTCTCATTTTCTTCATCAATAATAGATTGAGCAGAATTACTAGTAGATGCTTCATAATTCTTACCTTTTATACCTATGGCTGCAATGGTTGTTTCATCTCCCGAGTTTAACCCCAAATCTTTTTGAATAGTTGTAGCAGTCTTCTTCATCTTGCCCTTGAACTTCTTAAGTCTCAGCTCTGGATGCAGAATCCAACAATGCTCATCGTCATACCCATCGTTTTTACAGTGAATGCATGAAGCTTTGCTTTTCTGTGCAGTGTTAGCCTTCCTTGCTTTCCACTTCTACTTTCTTTTCTCCTTGCTCTTAATGGCAGTGGGTTGGGATGGTCCCCCAACTTTTGGATTTCCATTCTTTCCTCTAGCTTCTAGATGAGTAGCTTGTACAAATACCTCATCTATACTAGTGGGACTTCAACAGAGTCTCTGGTGAGTCTAATGAGATTCCTAGAATCAATGCTCTCTTTCTAAATTCTCGAGTGTACCCTTGCACACTTTTCCCTTTCAAATGCCGAAGAGTTTGCCAACTCATCATGGCTTGTTGCATGTAGGCCAATGGATAGAACTTATTTTTGATTGAAAAAACAAATTCACTCGAGACAGAGATGGTCTTGCCATGTCTTTTCATGTCAACTTGGGTTCTGCCTTCCCACCAAACCAAGGCAGTGCCTCCTAGGCGTAGGCTTGCCAACTGAATCTTGCTCTTATCTGATTCGATGTTTTGTACTCTGCAATAAACATCAATTTTTCTGTTCCAATTGTCCAACTTTTATGCATTTAACTCTCCATCATATATAGGTAAATCAAATTTGACATCTAGTTTGATCAAAGATGTTTTATTTTTCTTTTTAGGACTATTAGGAGGTGTGAGAAAGCTTTCCTGTTTCCCTTTCCTTTTGAGTGGTCATGGAAGTGAGACTCATCTTCTCCTTTGTCTTTTTTAGAGCTGGATGAATCTTCATCCTTGTGTTTTCTAAAGTCCCTATACATTTCTTCTACCATGGACTTTATGGCTAGGAAACTTTCTACGAATTGAGGGTCTGGCCCCGTTGAACCTTCCTATGACATCATATTCCGAGGATAGACTCTCCCAATTTCAGGATTAGTTTCAACCAACTCTCCTTCTCCTAATTTGAGCTTTGATCTAGTGAGCATTCAACAGCTAAACCAACACAAGCTTGTCTAACCTTACAACCTAGAGCCTAATACCACTTGATCTGATAATCACCCTATGAGTGATCTCAGTTAAAGAATTATTCAATGAAGGTATTACAGACTCATGTATTGGTGTGTGTCTATGTTATTTTAGGCAACGGATCGATCAAATTGCAAAATACACAGACACTTGAAATGGAAAACAACAGAGAAACACATTAAGCAAATACAAGAGCATAACAAATTAATAAGGAGTTCACCCTATCCTCCAGAGCTACATCTACGGTCCAGCTTTCAGTGGTGGCCTTCTTTTATTGTGTCTTTAAAGCAGAGAATTACAATGAGGAGCTCAATTTGAGTCTCCTGAAACATAAATGATGGTTGGCAAGGTGGTTCTTGGATTCCCCAAGCCACTAGAGTACACAGGCTCTTTTCCTTAATAGCTCTTGACCTCTCTGGTCTTCAATGGAAGGATCCCAATATGGTGCTCGATTCCCGACAGATCCTCTCAGGGATTTCTTATTGCTGCCTTATGCTACAAGTCAGCTTGGCTCTCTGTCTTTCTCCTCTTTGCTTCACTGTCTCTTCCTTTCTCTGGTTCTTCCTCTTGGTGTCCTCTCTCGGTGTCCCTTGTTCTCTGTCTCTATTCATGGCTTTAAAGCCAATCAATCTCATGATTGTTCGCTTCCTCTTCTTCCTCCATCGGGTCACCTGATACTGCTCACTTGGAATTCCCTATCTTGGCATCATCATCAACGGCTCATAGGGAGTGGCCACTTGTCCTCTTGCGAAATGCGCCAACTTTTCCTTGTCGGTTTGGTTTTTCCGTTACATTGTGGAATGAGTCATCCACCATCTTAGTGGTCAAATCGGGCGTCAAAATTCTTTCTGCCACAGCTAAATCCCCTATCAAATTTGGTTCTTTCATCGGGCGCGTTCTCAGCCTTTAGATCTGGAGCCCTGAGATTCAATGCCATTCGCGCATTTTGCACAGTTGACTTGCTCGACCGTTAGCATGCGATGAGCAGTGATTTTCTCTCTCCTTTGCTTGCCATGCGTCAGGTGCTGAATGGAATCACTAGGTTTCAGCCAAATCCACTTATTGCCCAAGGGTGCCCCCGATATACTGCCGGTTCTAGAGAACGGGTCCTGCCTTTAGCCTTTAGCATTTTCCCCACAGTTTTCCTGGCTTCCATGCGACTTAGCACTTCGGGGCCTTTCCTTCTCGAGGGGTTTTTCCCAGCGATGCGCGATTAGCACTAAGTGCTAATCAGACATCAGAAACGTCCTCGTTTTCCTGATCTAGGCTTCCCAGGTGCCAATTTCACCTCCTGCACAGTCTCCATGGGCCTCACTCAACGCGCTTTGACCAAGGTCCTCGTTGTCCCACGCTGGCTACCAATTGCCACTCTTTAGAGGTCTTTCTGATCACTTTGTTCTCTTGAATACGAAGTTTGTCCCGATCTGATACAGTCACGATGCTTTGATTTTTTTCTTCATGGATCCAATTCAGATCACGAGACTTGTTGATCAGTGCAGACACTATGCCAAAGTATGTTGCTGGTCCATCTACATTGAAGACAATGATGCACATGCTTTTAGACGAGTTGGATAGAGGAGGACGAGTATTTTACCCAGATGTTATGGAGGTAAGAGTTAGGTTACAGAAAGATGTCACCTTGGAGTATAGGAAGACCATCGTGGACTACCGATCTTGGCATCACTACGCTACTGTTGATCATCGAGAGAATGTTGAATAGTTGGAATTCCCATGGTTGTCCAAGTCATAGTGATGTCTTGCATCTCTTGCTCAATCCGTTTTGTCTCACACGGGTACATGTGCATTGTAATGTAACGTCATGTCAAGTGTAAGTTTAAGTGTCAATAGTTGGATGTAACAGTCACATAGTAGATGAAGAGTCATGAGGGTAGATGAACTGTCACAAAGGGGAATGTCAAGGGTCACCCACCCCTTTGCTATAAATAGTCCCTCATAACTCATTGTAAAGGCTTTTGGTCAGTCAAGCTTTCAATAGGACTATCTTAGAGAGAGGCTGGACAATATTGTTATGAGCCTTGGATTCTCCACTGCACAGAGCTAGTACAACTCTTTGGAGGAGCAAGCGGTTGCGACTGTAATGTTCCGTTGTTGGAACTACTGGTTGGACATGGATGTATTGTATGACTGGAAGTTAGACTTCTTAATATAACAAGAGCCAACATGTTTCATGCATATGTTGTATTGTATTTTAGTTATGTGTTTACTCTAAATGATATATGTATTTGTTTGCTTATGCATGCATGTATAGCTATTTCTGTGTATGTATAAATCTTTATGAAATGTGTTGTTGGTTTAACCATCACTTTGGATTGCTAGCTAACTTCCCTTACATGTTGTGATCCATCTTTGCTCGTGCGTTCCCTTATTAAATCCACGCTATCAGAGTTTCCAAGGGGAACACTCATCTCAACCCCCGTGTGTTAGAACCTCTCATGCACCTTCATTTGTTTACTGTATATGTCACACCCTTGCTACCAACATAGTTACTTTACTTTCCTTTGTGGGAAATCACGGTCAAGGCATTACTGTACAACCCACTACTAGGACTCTTACATCAAACAGTCTGAAGTCTAATTGGGACTTCTTGCTAGGGATATCCCCTAACATGTTGATAGGTCCAACACCGTCAACAACATGTAACACAACAATGTACATTCAAAATAAAACTCCTCATAGAGCAGTGGGGAAGAAAACACAAGGACTTTTCACATGGAAGAAGCTTGAAATAAGTCATTTGAGGATCTTTGTGAGTGTGGCCTACTGTCACATCCCAGATGAAAAACGAATTAATTTAAATCAAACTGTAGAGAAGGGGTTCATCATAGGATATTGAGAAACCTCAAAGGAATACAGTATTTGCATTCCTAGTAGTAGGAAGATTGTAGTAAAGTGAGATGCAAATTTCATGGAAGACAAAAGATCCTAGAAAATTTAGAGAGATTCCTGCAGGAGATTATTCATCAGAGGTTCCATTATTCTAGTAGCAGGAAGAACAAGTTGGAAAATCGAGAGGATAGTCACAGGGGTTAAGTAGAGTGACCAGTACTAGAATCTCCTCAGGAGTAGGAGATCCAGGAAGTTCTCAAGAAACAGAGAAACGGGAAAATGAGGAGGAA
The DNA here is from genome assembly GCA_000404065.3 of Pinus taeda. Classification (NCBI taxonomy): domain Eukaryota; kingdom Viridiplantae; phylum Streptophyta; class Pinopsida; order Pinales; family Pinaceae; genus Pinus; species Pinus taeda. Next base: position 273,064 of record APFE030103197.1, on the reverse strand, counting down.
TTAATTGAACCTCCCACCATCAATGGTAGAGTTAGTAGGGAAGTGCACCATACCTTTAAAGATGCATAGGAGTTTGTTAGAGCTCCTAGGACTGACCAAAAGCAGCATAGGTAGCCTGAGAGATATCAAGCCTTGGTAGCTAAGGTTGCAGAACCTTCTAGTTTTTAGGAAGTTTCTCATCATCAATTGTGGGTTGATGCCTTGTTATAAGAATACAACTCTACCATGAAAAATGATGTTTGGGAGGTATTGTCTCATCCTAAATATAGGTTTATTGTAGGTTCCAAATGGATCTACAAGATCAAGTATGCTGCAAATGGAGGTATGGAGAACTACAAGGATAGATTCGTGGCAAAGGGGTACGCAAAAAAGGAGGGAATAGACTATGAGGAGTGTTATAGCTCCAAATCTCACTATTATGGTTTGTGATGCTGCACTCATGGCCTAGGGCAACCCTCCTTCCAGACCTGGTCCAAAATCTAAAAAACAATGTTTTATTCCCTGTATGTGACATTGCCCTGAGTTAAACGCATGTATACGCGGGTTCATATATACCCAACCCGCGTATATGTATTAAAACACTTAAAAAAAATAAAAATCCTTATTTTCGGGCGGAGATCGTGGGTTTTACCTGCTGATCACCTGTTAGTGCCCATGGCCTCAACTGTTCCCAACCAATTCCTAACTAAAAAACTACTTTGGAATTGGTATAAAAAGACACCAAAGGGAAGGCCTAAGGGAGGAGAGAAGAGAGAGAAAGGTTATTATACTGAGATTTCCCCCTGATCAGGTCTGAAGACCCTTGTGCCTTCTGCACTTCCCCCATTTGTACATGAAACCCTTGTTTCCTTGTGATTTGATGTTCATCCCTTAGTTATGGCATCTTGGAGTGAGTATTGGAAGGAGATATGCTAGAGGCTTGAGGCGGGACGGATCCAGAAGGAGGCTGAGCTTTGAGCCTGCAGAGGTTGCTCAGGTGATATTACTCTTTTTTGTACTATTCTATTTGTCTAATAAAGAAACACGTCTTGATTCCCGATATGCTTCTTCTTTATGTTAATGATGTTCATGTTTGAATTTCATGTATGAATGGATGTCTAAAAGCTTATAACTAACTCCTTTCTTGTATAACATAAAGATGATTTTCGTATAAATCTTTGTCCATATACTGCTGCATTCTTTGGAACTATTGGTTTTGCAGGGCAAAGGAGCGAAAGGGACGTGAAGAAGGGTTTGGACCCTTGAGGAACTACCCGGACGTAGGACCTGAGGTACGTCCTTCTTACTTTAGAAATAGCTTTTTCTAGCATAATGGTTGTGTGTGTGCATGTTTCTTGGTTTAGACAACTTTCAGTCTGCTAGGGTTCCACCCAAAAGCCCTAGGGGATAAAATCCCTCAACAGAATTGGCGACTCCGCTGGCAGAACAGTTCCCAAAAGCCCTAGGGGATAAAATCCCTCAACAAGGAGACCTTCGCCCCAGTTTCCAAATACACCGCTATCAGATCCGTCATATCCCTGGCAACACAAATGGGATGGGAGATCCACTAGATGGATGTCAAGGTAACATTGTTGAATGGGGAGATAGAAGAAGATGTATACATAGATCATCATGAACACTTTAAAACTAATGAGAGACACACTCATATATGGATATTGAAGAAATCCATATATGGGCTGAAGTAGTAACCCAAGGCATGGTACAGTCGGATTGACAGTTACTTGTAGTAGTGGGGATTCATTAAGAGTGACGCATATCCCAATCTATACTATTTGATGGTGGAGAATGAGCCTCTCATTTGTGTTTTATATGTATATGATATGTTTATGAAAGGATCATCGAGGCTCATAGAGGACCGCAAAAGGAACCTTGCAACAAAATTCAACATGAAGGATATGGGATTGATGCACTATTTTGTAGGATTGGAAGTATGGCAGAGGAATGTGGATATCTTACTTGGGCAAGGGAGATATGCTACATAATTTCTGAAGAGATTCAAAATGCAAGACTACAGACCCATGGCAACACCAATGATTACCAAATGGAAGAATATAAATGTGTCAAGGCACAAGGAACTCGACCCCACCTTGTACAGGTAGCTAATTGAGTCACTCATGTATCTAGTCAACAATACACTAGACATTTTCTTCATTGTCAATACGCTTAGCCAGTTCATGGTGGAACCAAAGAGGGTACATTTGGAAGCATCTAGAAACATTCTCAAGTATGTGCGTGGAACAATCGGGATAGGGTTGAAATATACTCGAGGAGATGACATCAGGTCGAGAATATTCACAGATGTAGATTGGGTAGGTAGTTTAGTGGACAGGAAAAGTACCTCCAGGTACTGATTTAGCATTGGATCAGGGAAAATCTCTTGGTACAACAAGAAATAGAAGTCGGTAGCACAAATATCGGTAGAAGCAGAATATATGTTGCCCAACACGGCTACATGTGAAGCCATATGACTTAGGAAATTACTAGTGAATTTTTACAGGAAGAAAATAGGAGTGACCAATGTTTGCTGTGATAAATAGAGTTGCATAAAACTCTCTCAAAATCCAATATTTCATGATAAGTCGAAACACATTGATAACATATGTCATTTCATCAAAGATTGTGTTCAACATGGGGCAATACAACTATAATATTTCCCCATAGGCAATCAGGTAGTAGACATACACACAAACGTTGTAGGGAGAGCTAAGTTCAGCTAGTTCAGAGAACATATGTGTATGGTGAAGAATCTCTTTCAATAGATTCTCAAGAGTAGCAGTTGAGAGGGAGTTGCAATGCAGATGCAGTAGTTGACAATGGTTCAACAAGGTCAGCAGTAACACGAATGCAACACATATTAGAGTTTCATAGTAGTTTGTGGGAAGCAACAACCATAGATCAATAACATGGCAGGAGATGATGCAGAGACAAGGTGTTGCTAGATGGGGCAACAACACTAGAACACCTTCCTCGCCAAGACGAAATGTTATTTTTCGTAGTATCAGATGTGTTATAGCCACAAAACTTTACAGAGAGGCTAGAATGAATGAGTCCTCTAAAACCCATGAATTGTTTCAAGAAATTCCACCCAGAAGTGCCTCAATTAGATTATTAACCGATTTTTTTAACTATTTCCTAAGTCTAAAATTAGGGAATATGGTTAACTAATCAGTATTAATTGAGATGTTGTGAGAATCATCTAGAAACTTACACGAATTGATAGCGAGTTAATCTGGGCCATCGATTATATTTTAATCTTGGTCGTTGGCGCTCCAACAAAATATTATAAGAAGAATTTGATGGGTAGATGGAGAACACACCAGTGTAAATACTCATTTTCCCAGGCATATCAATTTTCTCAGTGGCTGAAGTTTAGCAAGAGAAAATAGTGCCACACGATGAGTTGCAGGGGGGAGAGAGAGGGCATTAGCAGTAGTCTGAGAGTGCAGGATAACTTCTGGAAGGGTTAGCATGAGAGAGGACACAATTCATTAGGGAACTGCGCAAAGGATGATGCAGTGAGACCAGCGTAAGGGCAGATGGGCTATTCCGGGGTCAGATAATTGTTGTGGAGAGTGAGAAATTTAATACTAAATTTCTATAGGTGTTTCTTTCTCTATTTTTTCTTGTCTGGTATCTCGTACAATAATTACTGTTGAAGATTAATAAAAGCCTCATCTGTTGCATTGATTTTCCCACATTGGATTGTTCCGAGGATGATTGTACAAAAATAACTATGTTAATATGCTTATATGTGTGTTAGCATCTCTTTAATTTTTCCTTGCATTTATTTTTCCTCAGTATTTAATTTGTGAAGGTTGCAATGCATTTATTTCGATATTTTCCGTAAGAAACTACAAATAATTTGTTTAATTTATTTAACAAATAGAAGAGATAATATTAGTTATTGGAGTAAGATTCCAAACTTCATAATTTTCACAATTATAAACCATTAAAAATAATCCAATTGAAAAATAAGCTCAATAATCCCAAACGACAAAAACATCCAAATAGTTGGATCTATTGTAAAAGCTACTACTCTCCCAAAAAGAAAGCAAGGGATTAGTACTTCACCCTAAGGAAATATGGACCCACACGAATAATATTAAACCCAAGGGGTTAATATTATAAACTCAGGGTATATAAAACCTAAGATATATATTTTAAAGCCTAAAATAAACATGGTTGGTGATGGTTGACCATCGTTGCTTTTCATATTGAGACAATTTTTGTAACAATTTGACAATGTACTATGTTTGACCATGATTGATTTTCATATCCTTACAATATTTGTCACAGTGCGACCTTCGCCCATGGTTGGGCATGGTTGATTTTCATATTAAAATAATCTTTGTCACAACATGAAATTCGACCACAATTGACCATGATTGACCATGTTTGATTTTACCAAACAAGGTTGACCATGGTTGACCATGATTGACCATAGTTGGGCATGATTAACCATGTTTGAGAAATGATTGTGTTATAAACCGAAGGGAATAATAAACCCAAGGGAGTAATACTAAAAATCTGAGGGACTATAAAAATAAGGAAATAATATCAGCCACAAGGGAATAATATTAAACCCTGGGTATATGAACCCATAGATTAATAAACCTAAGGGATTGATATTATAAACCGAAGGGAATAACTTTCAACCCTAGGAATATGAACCCTTAGATTAATAAACACACATGATTGATATTATAAAGCCAAGGGAGTAATAAACCAAAGGGACTAATACTAAAACCTAAGGGATTATATACCCAAGTTAATAATATTAAACACAAGGGATTAATATTTTAAACCTAAGGTATATAAACCCTAAGACCAAATATTATAAATCATAAAATAAATATGATTGACCATGGTTGATTTTCATATTGAGACAATCCTTGTCACAATACGATGTTGGACCATGGTTGACCATGTTCGACCATGATATATTTCCATATCGAGACAATCTTTTCCACAATCAGACACTTGACCATGGTTGACCATTGTTGATTTTCATACTGAGATAATATTTGTCACAATGCAACATTGGTCCATGGTTGACCATGTTTGGTTTTATAAAAATTGGCTGACCATGGTTAACCAAGATTGACCATGTTTGACCATGATTGATTTTATAAAACATGGCTAACCATGCTTCATGAGAACTAATCATGGTTGGCCATGATTAATATTTTAAATGCAAGGTAATAATAAAACAAAGATATTAATACTAAAAACCTAAGGATTATAAACTAAAGGGAATAATATAAACCCAGCGTATGTAAACCTTAAGATAAATCCTATAAACCCTTAAACAAACATGGTTGATCGTGGTTTATTTTCATATTGAGACATTCTTTATCGCAATATGACCTTAGACCATGGTTGACCATCTCTCACCATGGTTGACCATGATTTACCATGATTCACCATGATTGATTTTCATATTGAGACAATATTTGTCACAATACGACGTTGGACCACGCTCGACCATGGTTGAACCTTTAGATTAATAAACCCAAGGGATTCATGTTATAAACCTAAGGAAATAATAAACCCAAGAGATTAATACTAAAACCGTAAGTAGTTGTGAACCCAAGGGAATAATATTAAACCGAATGGATTAATATTATAAAACCAATGTATATAAACCCTAAGATAAATATTATAAACTCTAAGATAAATATTATAAACCCTAAAATAAACATGGTTTACCATGGTTGATTTTCATATTGAGACAATCCTTATCACAATGCAATGTTGGACCATTGTTGGCCATGCTTGACCATGATTAATTTTCATATGGAGACAATGTTTTCCAAAGTGTGATGCTCTACAATGGTTTACGATGATTGATTTTCATATTGAAACAATCTTTGTCACAATGCGACGTTCAACCATGGTTGACCATGATTAGTTTTACAAAACATGGTTTACCATAGTTAACTATGGGTTAGTATGATTGATATTATAAACCATAAAAAGTAAGCCAAATGAAAAAAAAGCTCAATAATCTCAAACTACATAAACTTCCAAATAGCTAGATCCATTGTAAAAGCAACAACTTTACTGAAAAAAAAAAAAAAATGCTCCATATTTCATTGCAAAGAAAAAACATACAACATATCGACCACAAGGGCCACAACGTTTAACATTACATTCATTAAATAATATTTATTAATATAACCAGAAATTTTTTTACACAATTAGAAGACTTTGGCTTTGCCATGGAAATATCCCCTGTAATGTTACATTTTTCACGAGATGAACATTTTCACAAGAAGGAAAGAATATTCCAGAAACAAAATGTGAACAAAGAAATGAAGCAGTCAACTAATTGCAACTAATTGCAAGGAAATGAACATTCACCTTCTATAAATATTTGACCAATAACCATATCCGTGCACAATCTTTCCATTGCAATGTATGAACATTAATTTCTATGGAATTGTACGGTTATGTAGTAGACCTGCTCAAATTATATATGAAAACTTTTTTAACATCCACCATTCAAACCTAATATTGAACACCCCTCAACTGAAAATATGAAGAACAAACTTTTTTTTCTATATATAAGCCGAATAATTTCATTAAAAATAACATTATAAATCTTATCAACAATTTCAGCAACATTAATACTATTTAAAACTTATGGTTCCAATATATACATTCCATCACTATTAACCACTAAATTATTATTAATATATTTCCTGAAAACAACAAATTAACTGCATTCTATTAGAAAAGTGACCTAAACAAACCACATTGATAACTATGTGTACGCACATTAAAATGTGCGCACATCAATGTCTATGGATTGGTTTTAGAATGTCATTTTTGAATCATAGCAAAAAAATGGCATATAAAACTATGCATCTTACCACCACAACACTTACTTTCCACATGAACAACGCATTTCAATTAAATGTATGCGTGCGGACATTCTCTTTCAGATGTTCTATATTTTTCTCTATTTATTAATTTTAGCTTGCCACGGATAACATATAAAAGAAGAAAAATTTGGAAAAACAAAAAAAAACAAAAAGAATTTGTAATTACTATTTCTCTATTGAATCCAATTTTATGTTGCGTTTCTTCAAATTTTAAAATATATTTAACATTTGTAAAATTTATGTATATTAACTTTATCTTTCTATTATTTACATTAAATTTGTTAAATCTATCTATACCTTTTTAGTTATATTTTCCATAAAGTCTACGTAAACACACATCCATTCATATATATATTTTTATCGAAAATTTTACTTCCAATTTTTTCTAATAACACCGCTTTCTCCCTCACAAAATCTGGAAAAAATGATAGGCGAAATCATATTTGAATATATTGAATATTAATTTACTTTAATATTTACTTTGTTATATATATAGATATGAATATATTAAATAAATATATTTTTTAATATATTGAATATAAATTGATATATGATGATGAACGTCTATCGAGACCAAACATTGGTTTATCGGACCTAAAGAAACAAATTATTTATTTTGATTTAAGATTTTATTTCTATGCTCAAAAAGCTTGGAGAGAAGCCTCCCAAGTTCACTATAATTTTGACATTGTAAAAAGCTAGGAAGGTCTGTATTGTAACAAATATTGTGAAACTGAGATCTAATGTGGTTGTACGCAGGGTACTCTAAGAGGAAGTGGTTTTCATCCTCGATGTTCCTATTCTCACATATATGGCAGATCCTTTCCATCCATGGCATCTATCACAGATTTCTCATGTATAGTCATGGTTGAATAGATACTGAAAGACGCTGATACCAGAAACAAACAGTTTAATTCTCAGGGTCAAGAGCTCATGGAACTACTATTTTTACAAATTTTGGGCTTTATACCAATTGAGAGAAAAAGGCACAAGAGGTAAAAACCGCATCAGGGAAGCCCGAATCAACAAACAGAGGCAGTTTCCGAGCATCACGAAGAAAAATTGTTCAAAAATGAAGGTCCCTAGTTGCTCAGTCACCTGCGAGCCCCGAAAATTGCAAGAAATCAACGATAGAAGCAAACTGGAAACAGAAGACTGAAGGAAAAACAGAAGCATTCCAAAGGTTAACCAAGTTGAAATGGGATTTTTACGAGGCATATATGGTAATGCTACATATTCATTGGATGATTCTCAAGCACATCATCAATTTTACTGAGAAAATAATGCCAGCTCTTTCCATTTCTGTTTGCTTAACTCAACCAAAGGCGGAAGACAGTCAACCGACTCTATTCAGAAAAATACTGAATGCTTGCAACATTAAGGAGTAGATTTAGAAATAATTAGTAGATTTAATTTTAGAATAGTTTTGCTTAGAAAGAGGACGGACATTTAAACCGAATCGTCAATTTCTGTAAATAAGTTATTTAGTTAGTAGTATTTAAACCCTTCTCATGCATTTAGAGAAGGGTTCAAAAATTTATCAAAAACTTCTCCTCAGAACATGCACTTTTGCACCCTCAGAGGAGGTTTTGGTGAATGAATGGAACATGGTTTATTTGATATTTTCATTTGATATCTGCTACTGATGTTGCACTTTTGTACTCTTAGTAGATGTTGAATCAAGGAGAGATAAATCAATCATTGCTTGAAACTCATGAGTAGGACTAGTTATAAATGGTACTTTTATCTCTTAACCATTTATGCTTATGCGTTAAAGCGATATTTAGTTTTCAGTTATTTATATGTTATAGCATGGATGTCTGAGTTATCATTTGGCACTTTTGTACGGTGATAACTATTTGTTTATGTTTAGTGTATGAATATCTCATTTATGTGATAAGTTTTAACAACTATTTCGTCTAACTTCTTATACGAAGTAGCTCATCTTTATCAAATTCTTTTCTTATGATAGCTGAATGATCTTTATTACCAGTTATTGTATGAAATCCTTTTAGATCGCATAGAAGAAAGATCACACCCCGGGTTAGCATAAATTTCGATGTTTTTCTGTTTATTAGAATACATAGCATAGCATTAGATTAGATAGAAGTATTCCAGTCTGAACAGAAACACCCTTCTTTCACACACACTGAATTGGGAAATCGGTCCCAGATCCCCAGTCGGACCTGCTATACCAAATGGATAAGGAGCTGCCAACCAAGGTCCGGAAACGTCGACAGAATGAACTGAAAACTGTGGATAATCCGGATCATGAAGCTACAAAAAACTTCCACAGAGGCTTAAAATCCAACATAACTTCCCTGTACGGGGAAACATTGAAAGAGATATGTCTTCTCGAAATCCTGAGGATAAAGATTGAGAGGAGAGCTGCGGACCTGCAATTTCTGAAACAATGTAGGAACAAAAGAATCATTCCTCCTTTTGCTAAGATTAATCACAGACTATGTAATCAATATAATAATAGGTTGTTTTTGAAATTAAGCCTAACATTAATCCGAAATGAAATTAAGAGAACCAGGGCAACCTTAGATAAACTCAATCAGTTGGCCCTTTCCTCCCATCTGAAACTAACTATGAAAATTAGCTTTGATCTGTGGAAAATTGTTGATGCGAAAGCTGCATTAAAGGCTCAGTCAGAGGGTAGAATCGCCAGGGAGAGGCAATCCAGGAAACTGGCGAAGCTGGAAAGAAGCGTGGGTTTTGTAAACAGCTTCAATATCAACTACGCTGGGGATTCAGGTAGCATCAACACCAACAGGGATACAATGAGCATAAAATCACACGCTGCCCCTGATATCTTCTACGCTGTCCATAATAAACCCAATATCAACTGCGCTGTCCATAATGAGCCCAGTACCAACAACGTGGTGGATTTAAGCAGCAGCAGCACAATTAAAAATTTAAGCAGCAGCAGCACAATTTTAACTAGCGTTTCCAGCATTGTCTTGGATACTGTGGATACAGGTGATACCGTGGATTTAGGCAGCAACAACGTGGACTCAGACAGCAGCAGCCATGGTATCAGGGATACAATGAGCATAAAATCACACGCTGCCGCTGATATCTCCTACGCTATCCATAATGAACCCAATATAAATTGCGCTGTCCATAAAAGCAGCAACAACACAAATAAAAGCAGCAGCAGCACAATTAAAAGTTTAACCAGCGTTTCCAGCACTGTCTTGGATACTGTGGATACAGGTGATACCGTGGATTTAGGCAGCAACAGCGTGGATTCAGACAGCAGCAACGTCGGTGATACCATGGAGCACACTTTCAAAGTTTCCAGATCAAATAAAAATAAAAATAAAAATGTAATTAACGTTACCTCCAGCACAAATGTCACAAATGCTTGCACTAAGGATACCGTGAAGCACATTCCTTCAATTATGAATGATGTAATGGGTGATACGGATGGTGAGCAACAAGACTTACCCTACGTGGGCGTGGGCAGTCAGGGCGACAGTGCTAATGTCATTAACGTTTCCAACAATCACATTCCTTACATCTGTAATGTCTCCAGCACCAATGACTCCTGCGCTATCTGCACAAGTATGAATGATGTAGTGGGTTATGTGGATGAAGAGCAACAAGAGCAACACGACTTATCATACGTGGGCAGTCAGGGCGACAGCATCTCCAGCACACCGGAATTCGTTATGAGGAAAGCTATGGTGAATAACGGGGGTAACACCAAAAGAATCAAGAATGGTTATAATATACATATGAACCAAAGTAATGCTCAGAATAATTCAGTCCATGGATTGAGTAATAATTATAATACTTCCAAGGAAAATCCTCACATCAATAATATCGTGGGTTATGAGGATAAAATAACGGTTAACGAGGTAGGTAATGCGGATAGAAGGAATTACAGCATGGAACACAATGGAATGATTAATAATTATAATACTTCCAAGAATAATCACATCAATAACAAGGCATCTATTCCGAATTCACATAATCACAACAATAACAAGGCATCTATTCCGAATTCACATGATAAAAGGGTGGTGAATCTTTCCTCTATAATTCTAAGTCCCGAAGAAATTGAAATCTTGAGCAAGGGTTTGGGATTTGCGGTCTCACCTAAAAACATTCCTTTTGAAAGCATCATTTGCAACATTGAGAATGGGACTCAAGGTCTTTCATCGAACGACAGGGAGATATTAAGGCAAGAATGTTCCCTAGCCTTGTTGAAGTCTAAACGCCCAAGAAGTAACCTTAATAAGGAAGGGCGAGAGGCTCTGAAATCTCTACGTAATAATGATAAAATAGTGGTCCTTAAAGCTGATAAAGGTGGATCCACCGTGGTGTTAAACAAGGAAGATTACATTCATAAAATGAATGAGCATTTGATTTGTGGAAGTTATAGAAAGGTCAATTCTAACCCTATTCCCAAGGTGATAAAGCAGGTCAAGAAAGCCATCATGGAAACCAACCTTGAAGATAAAATAAAAAAGAGGTTGATTCCCTCCTGTGAGGTTATTCCTAGAATCTATGGATTACCAAAAATCCATAAGGAAGGGGTCCCTCTCAGACCAATTGTTAACACCATTGGTTCCCCTACATATGAATTAGCTAAGTATGTAGCTAAGATCCTAAAGCCTCTGGTCGGTAACACAGACTCCTTCATAAAAGACTCAACAGATTTTGTTTATCTTATTAAGGATAAAAGGGTGGATAAAGATGATATTCTAGCAAGCTTTGATGTTGTATCCTTGTTTACAAAGATTCCCCTTGATGAAGCTGTACATGTTATAAAGATGGCCACCGATCCTGAAACAGCGAAGCTAGCAGAAATTTGTTTACGGTCCACTTTTTTCAGTTTTCAAGATCACTATTATGAGCAAATTTCTGGATTTGCCATGGGTTCCCCACTCTCACCTATTGTCGCCAACCTATACATGGAGTACTTTGAGAGAAAAGCCCTTGACTCATTCCACTTGAAACCAGCATGGTGGAAAAGTTTTGTCGATGACACTAACCTGAATTGGACTCACAGTAAAGTAGAGCTTGAGAAATTCTTCAATCATCTTAACTCTTTATCCCCTGAAATCAAATTTACTATGGAGCTTGAAGAGAATGGTAAGATCCCCTTTCTAGATGTCCTGATCAGTAGAAGGGAGGATGGTACTTTGGGACACCAGGTCTATACGAAGAAAACCCACACTGATAGCTATCTTCATGCTGACTCTTACCATCATCCCTCCCAAAAATCTGGTGTTTTAAACACCCTAGCTGTTAGAGCTTTCAGGATTTTTGACCCGGATCACCTAAAAGATGAGATTGAGCACTTAACCTCTGTCTTCAAAAACATTGGATACAAAGAGTGGAGTATCAAGAAAGCTATAAGAAGGGCTCAAGGCAGGGCCCTCTCGAAGCGTACCCCTAAATACAAGAAAGAAAATCAGGGGAGGGTTTACCTTCCATTCATCCAAGGGGTTACCAACAAGATTGCAAAAATATTAAAAAAGAAAAACATAGACACTCAATTTACAACATGTGGAACGATAAGGCAGATGATGAGGTCGGTTAAGGATAACATTGATCGTCAACAACTCAAGGGTGTGTACAAGATTGATTGTTCATGTGGTAGGAGTTATATTGGGGAAACAGGTCGATCTCTGAAAACAAGGCTTAAGGAGCACGCAGCTGACATAAAGAATGAAAGATCTCGTACATCAGCGCTTGCAGAGCACTCATCCAAGACCAAACATCATATGTGTTTGGAAGACGCCAAGGTAATTGCAAGGGAGGACAATTATCACAAAAGAAAAATCAGAGAAGCCATTGAAATCATGAAATTTCCGCAGAACCTCAACAGGGACAATGGAAGTGAAATCAGTGGAAACTGGTTACCCCTGATCAGACAGATAAACCCCTCGACACCCTTGGAAGCATAAAGAGCAAAAAGGACCCTCCATCCAGAAGGTTTGGTTCACTAATTAATTAATTAATCAATTCAAATTATTTAATTTAATTAAATTAATTAAAATTAACTTAAATTAAATTAGTGGCTTATTTAAATAAAAATTTAAATTAAATAATAAAATAATATATAAATTTAATAAAATATAAAAATAAATAGAAATAAAATGTGTAAATAAATTATTTAGGGTTTTTAAAAAAATGAATTAAAAAAAAAAAAAAAAAAAAAAAAAAATAAATAATCATATTAATTAGAATAGGAATCAAATAAATAAAAAGCAAATTATTAATTTAATTTAATTTAATTAATTATTTATTAAATTAAATTAGGGGCTTAATTAAATAATAATATAAATTAAATTATAAAATAAAATGAAATAAAAGGTGTAAATAAATATTTAGGGTTTTAAAATAAGATATGAAATAAATTTTGAAATAAAATATCTATAAATATTTAAAAATCTAATTAATTAATTAAAAATCTAATTAATTAATTAATTAATTTATTAATTAATATTGGTTAAATTAATAATTAATAATTTTTTTATGTATATTAAATAAATAAAATGATCATTTTATGATTTTAATTAATAATATAATAAATAAATATTTATAATTATCAAATAAATAAGTAAAATAGATTAATTAAGTTATTTAATCTGTTGAGCTGATTAATATTAAATTGAAAGTAGTATTAATATAAATTAGAATCTAATTAATTAATTAATTAACTTATTAATTGATTAATTAATTAATCTAATGTTAATAATTAATTGATTTATTAATAAATCATAAAATGTCAGCCCTTATATTAGGGTTCTTTTGTTTATTTATTTCCAGGCTCTCAACTCTTTCTCTCAATAAATCATTCATTTCTATCTTTCTAAATTGTCCTGATGATGGACCCCCTTTGGGGTTTGAAACGTCGACATAATGAACTGAAAACTGTGGATAATCCGGATCATAAAGCTACAAAAACTTCCACAGAGGCTTAAAATCCAACATCCCCCTTGTTGTCGACCCGATTTTCGGGGCCTTCAACATAATTGGCACTAGAAGGAGGGCCTGAACTATGAATGGCATGTAAATCCAAATCAAAATACCATTCTGAGAGTAATTCGCCCTCACCATCTCCTCCGACTTCTCCATTACACTTAAATCCAGAGTTAGAAGTCGCTAGAGCATCATCTGCTGCTACAAATCTTGACATTTCAGATCAATCTGTAATTAAACCTCCTGAAGTCGAATCTCTGATTCATAAACTTCAACGATTTTCCATTTCCCCTCAAAGATCTGATAAATCTCAAGGCAGCGTGACTTCGTAGTATAACCCTACTCATCCCCTAACCAGACTTAAGAGTGAAAAGTTCGGTATTCGGCCAACCGAACTACCTCTTCCTAAAAGAAAAAGAGCAAGGAAGTCACCTAAAGGGTCCAACAGTGAGACTCTTTCATCAAGATCATCCATCTCAACTTCTCCACCGCGAATTCAACCATCTACTCCACCACCCCAGACCATTATCAATCCACCTAGTGGAATCCCTACAACTCCCCCTCAATCATCTGCGATCATAATCGCCTCATCTTCTCAATCACAGGGATCATTTTCTGCGAATCCCCCTGTTAGCAGTTCAGCAATGGTCCAGCCTTCATGGAACAATCCTGGGGAAGTCTTAATGCCTGCGCCCTTGAGTCAAATACTGGCCCATCCTGAGAAATGGCTGCCTAAGTTCAAGCCTAAGGCAGGCATGCTAGCAGAAGAGCACATAAACAAATTTATGCTATCCATCAACCTCTACGGAGTTACTAATGAAGATGTTGTTGTTCGACTGTTTCCTTATACCCTACAAGGAACAGCTGGATCATGGTATTTTTCATTACCCTCTGGATCTATTACCAGTTGGAACATCTTCCAAGACCAATTTCTAACCAAATTTGGTGACGACAGGTCTACAGCAACATTAATCAATGACCTATCCAACCTTAGGGCAGAGTCTAGAGAACCAATTAAAGATTTCAATCTACGTTTCAATAAGATTCTAAACAAAATTCCTACTGCTTCCCAGCCTAGCGAGGAAGTGCGATGTGAATGGTATATCACTCCATTACCATCGAACATAGCAATCTTCGTGGACAGTGCTAATAAAACAACCCTTGCTGAAAACATGAAAGAAGCCATAGCAGTAGAGAAACGTATAATAGCCTTAGAGAAGAAATCTACATTAGAAGATCGGAAGTCTAAAAAGGTCACCTTCAAAGAAGAGTCCAAGAAAAAACAAGCAAAAGATCCATTCGATTTGGAGGGATTACAAAAAGTTCTTAAGACCATGTCTAATGAAATGGTCGAAATAAAAAAGCAAGTAGCAAAAACTTCTTCAAAAAGGCCCTACAGAGATTTTAAAAGAGGCCCGTCAACAGATTCAAAGCCACACAATGTTATAACAAATGCTGAATCCGAGGAAGAGGAAGAGGAAATTGCCACTGAAGGGCAAACTGATGATGAAGAAGTTGTAGAATTACAAGGAATGTGGGATTTAATCCTTCCACAAGAGGAAGATCAAGAAGTATTCCCAGTTAACACATGAAGTAGAAATTAGCGTGATCCTCACCAAACTACCCCAAAACCAAAGAGCGCAAACTCTGCAACAAAGGATAGAGTCGCAACAAAGAAAACGACATCTAAAGCGACTCAAACTAGCCCAGTCCAAACAGATTCACCTACTCCATCTAAAACACTGATAATTTCGGATGAAATGGAGTACAATATCATAGAAGATATGAAAAAGACTAGGGCAAATATCACTTTGTATGAATTGAGCAAACTAAAGCATCAACAAAAGATAATGATGAAAGAATTACATGTTGTGCCAGTCGCACCTTTTCCTGTCGCTGTAATTTCTCAAGCTTCTTAGAACATGGGAAGACCTCCAAGTAATACGACTAACAAGATTGATCCAAATGACATCGCCTTAATTGGAGGTAGATCGAGATCTCATACTCCCCCTTTTTTCCTTATGAAATTTTTAACAAAAATGTACATAATTGTTTAGTGGATTCAGGTGCTTCATCGAATATTCTACCGAAGTCCATATGCACCAAATTAAACGTTCAACCACATAAATCCGTTGTTCGCATAGTTCAGCTGGATCGGTCTCAAGTCGAAGTCATCGGAGAACTAAATCAAGTAACCATAAGGTTGTCATCCAACCCGAAGGTATGTCAAGTAATTGATATTTTAGTAGCTAATATCCCTGAATTTTATGGCTTAATTCTTAGCAGGGATTGGTCAGTAAAACTACATGGATACTTCTCAACTAACTGGTCGCATATGTGGCTACCTTACAATGGTAAGCCAAATCAAATAAAAGTTGAACGAGAATTACATCAAAAGTACATAGTAACGGAGTTAGAAGGGGAAAATGAACCAGTAGCATATAACAGTAGCATAATTGGCAATTATTCAGTAGATTCTTTTCTCGGCAGTTTTAATGCTCATACGTCCCCATATTTAGAACATTCTGTTTTGTCCCAAGTCAAAAAAATTTCTCAAACGGATAATTCAAAATGTATCAATTTTTTAGATAAACCTGTAAATAAATCTTTGTTTTGGAAATTATTTTTTGATGGTTCCAAATCTAACGAAGGAGCATGAGTAGGATGCGTGCTAATTAGTCCAGAAGGAGACAAAATCATGTTAACATGCAGGCTCGAATTTGATTGTACCAACAATATAGCAGAATATGAAGCTTTAGTTCAAGGGTTGTACAAAGCAATCAGGCTAAACATAAAGTATCTCCAAGTCTTCGGATACTCTGAAATTGTAGTCAGACAGGTACGGAATAGTATACATTTCCTGTCAGGTCATTTAAAACACTATCAATCTTTAGTTCAAGATCTGACTAAGAATTTTACAGTATTCAATATTTCATCAATTCCCAGACTCCAGAATGCAAGCGCTGACCTTTTAGCTAACGTAGCTTCTAAGCTCATTCCTTCTGAATATTTTAGTCCAGATTGATTTTCAATAGAATTAATCTTTAGACCTTCTATTCTTGACAACATCACAAATTGGAGAATATTCAACGACGATCCTGATATCGTAAATTTCCTTACTTCTGAAGGATCATACTCCAACCAAATAATCGACAAAGATCAACATGATTGGCAATTACAGCAAGATAGCACCCACAATTCTATACCTAAATTATTGGTCAAGTTAGAAGACCTGTACGATTTGAAAGATCGGTTTAAAAGGTCTAACAATTCGAAGCTCCAAAGTTCGACCTTGAATTACGAATTGGTAAACCTATGAACCGATGCCAAACCCCAAAACAAAAATCTAGGCCTTGGCCTAGCCCCTGAAGAAAAGCTAGCATATATTCGTCTTTTGAGACAATAAAAAAACGTTTTTGCTTGGAATTATGATGAACTTAAAACATACAACACCTCTATCATCCAACATACTATTTCGATGATCGATAACAAAAAACCTGTCCAACAAAAATTGAGAAAGATTCATGCCAACTTAGAAAATCAGATAAAAACCGAACTCAATAAGTTGTTGAAAGCCAAGATAATTTTTCTCGTTAGACATTCTAAATGGGTCTCCAATATGGTACCTATTAGAAATAAAAACAGAGATATTAGGATTTGTATTGACTTTCGCAATCTCAACAAAGCCTGTCAAAAGGACAAATTTCCCTTACCACCTATGGAGCAGATATTGCAGGCAGTGGCGGGCTCAGAATTAATGTCTTTCTTGGATGGATTTTCAGGATACAATCAGGTGCTGATAAATCCTGATGATCAATTGAAGACCACATTCAGAACTAAATGGGGCACATATGCATATCGCAAGATGCCATTTGGTTTGATTAATGCTAGTGCCACATTCCAGAGAGCCATGGACATTGCATTTAAAGGTTTAGTCAATAAATCCGTAGTAATTTATTTGGATGATATAACCGTGTACTCCAAGAAACGAGGTGACCATCTCAAAGACTTGAAACAAATCTTCCAATGATGTTTAAGGTACGGAATTTCACTTAACCCAAAGAAATCTTTTTTCACATTAAGTGAAGGGAAACTTCTAGGATTCATAGTATCAAAATCTGGTATTCACATCGACTCTGACATAATCAAAGAAATTTCTGAAATATCCCTACCTCATAACAAAAAGGCCATGCAATCCTTCCTTGGTCAAATCAATTTTGTGAAGAGATTTGTTCCAGATTTTTCACGAATTGTATCTCCTTTACAAACCATGATAAAAAAGAACTCTATTTTTAAATGGGGCCAAGATGAACATGAAGCATTTAACCTGATCAAACAAGCTATCATTAATGCTCCATCTTTAGCAACTCCAAATTTTTTAGAGCCTTTTATTTTATACACATTTGCCTCAGATAAGTCATATGTTGCGATACTCACTCAAACGAATCAAGAAAAGGCGAAAGCACCAATTGCTTTTTTTAGTTCAAATTTGCAAGGTGCTGAATTAAATTACTCAGATGTGGAGAAACAAGCTTATGCTGTTTTCAAAGCTATCAATAACTTCAGACCTTTTCTACTCAAGACCCACACCAAAATTATAGTACCGTTTCCAGCGGTAAGAAATCTTCTGGTACAAAAGGATGTGGGTAAGAAGAGGGCCAATTGAGTAACTGCCTTACAAGAATAAGACATATAAATTAAGCCAACAAACATTGTAAGAGGTCAAGGCTTTTGCAAAATGCTGGTTGGAGCATCGCAAATTTCTGAAATCCCATCTGTAGAGGTACAAGTGTGCGAGCTAAGCCTAAACGATGAGCAGTTATTATATGCTGATATTATTTATTATCTTAAGAATGGATATGCTCCTTCATACCTCGATTACACTAAGAAAAGAGCTCTAAGATTAAAAGCCAAACAATATCAGCTCATAAATGATATTCTTTTTAGAATAAATTATGATTCTGTTCTCCTCAGATGTCTTGAGAAATCTGAAGCTGATAAAGTCTTGCAGGAACTCCACGACGAGCCAGCAGGTGGACACTATGCTGGAGATGCTACTGCACATAAAATCTTATGCGCAGGATAATACTGGCCCACGTTATTCAAAGACTCGCACAATTATGTGAGGAAATGTCAAGTCTGCCAAACTACTGCTGGAAGACAGAAGAAGCCATCCTTACCACTACAACCAGTTAACATCGACCAACCTTTCAGTCAGTGGGGATTGGACATAATAAGTGAGATCGTTCCTCACTCTTCCAAGTAGCATAGATATATCCTTACAACAACAGATTATTTTACTAAGTGGGTAGAAGTCATTCCACTCAGGGCGGCTAATGCTAAAAAAATCATTGAGTTCATAGATCAATCTATAATAACCAGGTTTGGATTACCTTCCACTTTAATGTTCGATAATGCATCATACTTTTATGGAAATGCAATGAGTGAATTTGCACTTAAAAGAGGATTCAAACTTAAATATTCGACCAATTATTATCCACAGGGAAATGGATTAGCCAAGTCTACAAACAAAAATCTAATCAGGATTATCAAAAGAACAGTAGACCAAAATCATAAAAATTGGCATAAATCCTTAATATACGCTTTATGGGCAGACCGAATAACGAAAAAGCTTCCATCGGCACTTCTCCCTTTAATTTAGTTTATGGGAGAGAAGTTGTTCTTCCGACTCATTTAGCAATTCCTTCTTTGTCTCTAGTTCAATACATTGATGAAGTACCAACTTCCTCATTACACTTAAGGCAAATGGAAATAATCAAATTAGAAGAACAACAAGAACAAGCTAAGAAAACGCATGCCCATCATCAGGCACTAGTAAAATCCTCTTTTGATTCAAATATAATGACCAGAAAAGAATTTCAGGTGGGAGATTTAGTTTTAAAATGGGACAAGGCACACGAAGAAAATGGTAAACATACAAAATTTCAAAGAATGTGGCTTGGTCCTTTTCAAATTGTAGAAGTCGTAGGTACATCGACATTTATGTTAAAGGATTTAGCAGGTAAAAGAGACTCTTTGCTTGTCAATGGACAAATTCTTAAGAAATATTTTCCATAGAAGATTATTCTTCTATTTTGTAGAGTTATAGTTTTTCTCTTTTTCAGAATAAAACCAGTTGTGAATGGTTACATTAAGCATTTACGAAAAAGATACCAACTCTCTTTCAAATTTTGGATTTTGCGCTTGTATAAATAACAAATGTTTTGGAAAATTGATCTTTATTATTGAAAGATATAGTTAAAGACTCTAACCTAGATATGACACTAGTTTCGACTTCATAAAAGTTTGATGAAAATAAACCTTTAGTGAAGAAATTGTTTTATATCAGTGCAATGAAAGGTATCAATAACAAAATAAAGATTATCTGTAGAACAGTTACTTCCAAAAACTCTATCATTGTCATCCAAAGCTATCTAAAGAAGACAATGACTTCCTCCCTGCTAAGGAAATCACAACTTTTAGAGGAACAATCCAAGGATACACTTTATCTTGAAGAATGAGAGGTCTCATCACGAGCCGGCTTATCATAATCACAGATATTATAACTTGCTGACTTTGCCAAATACTGCATACCATAGCAGGGCAATGACTCAATATTGTTACAATCAAGAGGCAAGGGGTCTCATCACAAGCCATCTTGTTTAGCAAAGTTATAAATCAAGTGAATGACTGTGTCATAAATTGGCCACCAAACCAAGACATTGTTCTTTAAGAATAAAAAAAAATCAAAGCAATAAGTGTAGATATGGATTCTTCTTTGAGAGTTGTAGATTTTTTTTTAGTAGGATACAGGATCATTGCTAGGTAAAAGGTAACCCTGTCGAGGCTATGAACGCCTGCTGGCAGCAGAGGCTCTACCTATGACAAATGAGTATATTTTAAAAATGGTTTACAGAGAAGACTTTGTTTTATCTTTACAGAACAAGTAATGACTGATGTAAACACAAGGACTAACTTGAGGCAGCAAATAATCAAAGTTGAAAATAGCTGAAGCAAAATGTCATTGATAGGTTAGAACATGATGTACTTTATCTTTCCATAATAAAGTTTAATTTTTTGAAAAATTTGTTGTTTTGGAAACTGAAAAGGTTCAATAGAAACACAGAGATAACTAGTTCTTCCAAGTGAATCGCCAATTGTTGTGGCCACCAACAACCCCCCTCCTTATGAAGTATTATTGCTAATACTAAATAAGTGGGGACCCTCAAAAAAATTAGTTAGTGTTACATTTTCTTACAACATCATGGACTTAGGAAAATACCTTGAAAAATCTAAAAAAAACATAAGTTTCATAATGAAGAAAATTAAATTTACTCCTTAAAGGATATCGCATCGCGCAAAAGATGATATGGTACACCTTCTAAAGAGTTAAAATGATAAAAGGCAATCTTGCGACGCGAAACTTCATCGCATCGCATATA
This sequence comes from Pinus taeda, assembly GCA_000404065.3. NCBI lineage: Eukaryota > Viridiplantae > Streptophyta > Pinopsida > Pinales > Pinaceae > Pinus > Pinus taeda. The sequence continues at coordinate 251,790 of APFE030103197.1, read as the reverse complement.
CTGAAGACAAACACTCACATTGAAAAACTTTTAAAACATCATCGATATGCGATATCGCATATCGCACATCGCAAATATCACAATAATTACGCAAAAATTATAACGATCTGCGATATTGCGATACTGCGATATTGCGACACCGCAAAGTTGTGATACTGCGATCTACGATAAGAAACAACACGATAGCATTGCAACATTGCAATATTGCGATACTGCGATCTGCGACATCGCAAAGCAAAAAACGCGGGACCCCCATCGCAGTTGGTTCTGGCTCATTGTTCGAGAAAACTTTTTAGCCAAGAGTTGGACATGTATTTTAATGCAAATTAATGGGTTATTGCCAGTTGTTAATGAAGTAGGGTGTTGTGTTTTTCGAAGAAATAGCTCACGTAAGGTGGAATGTCTTGTATATCTTCGGCATTTAAAAGTTTTCCTGTCATTAGTCCTTTATTATTACTTCTACCCCAATGTAAACTGCAAGAAAGAAGGACGAAGCATTATACAGGGCATTATGGAGAAAACAACGAGGAAGGAAGGTAGCGCTCCAATGTACATTTCGGAAGGCATACTTAATCCACTCAAGGAAGAAAAAGAGCTGCAAAACTCTTCAGAGGCATCTTTCACAGATTTCTCATGTATAGTCATGGTTGAATGGATACTGAAAGACGCTGATACCAGAAACAAACAGTTTAATTCTCAGGGTCAAGAGCTCACGGAACCACTATTTTTACAATTTTTTGGCTTTATACCGAATGAGAGAAAAAGGCGCAAGAGGCAAAAACCGCATCAGGGAAGCCCAGATCAAGAAACAGAGGCAGTTTCTGATGCGCGATTAGCGCTTAGCACTTAGCACTAGTCACGCATCGCTAAGAAAAATTGTTCGAAAAGGAAGGTCCCTAGTTGCTCAGTCACCTGCGAGCCCCGAAAATTGCAAGAAATCAACGATAGAAGCAAACTGGAAACAGAAGACTGAAGGAAAAGCAGAAGCAGTCCAAAGGTTAACCAAGTTGAAATGTGATTTTTACCAGGCATACATGGTAATGCTACATATTCATTGGATGATTCTCAAGTGCATCATCAATTTCACTGAGAAAATAATGCCAGCTCTTGTCGTTTTTGTTTGCTTAACACAACCAAAGGCGGAAGACAGTCAGCCGACTCTACTCAGAAAAATACTGAATGCTTGTGACATTAAGGAGTAGATTTAGAAATAGTTAGTAGATTTAATTTTAGAATAGTTTTGCTTAGAAAGAGGACGGTCATTTAAACCGAATCCTCAATTTTTGTAAATAAGTTATTTAGTTAGTAGTATTTAAACACTTATGCATTTAGAGAAGGGTCCAGAAATTTATCAAAAACTTGTCCTCAGAACATGCACTTTTGCACCCTCAGAGGAGGTTTTGGTGAATGAATGGAACAGGGTTTATGTTATATTTGCATTTGATATCTGCTACTGATGTTGCACTTCTGTACTCTTAGTAGATGTTGAATCAAGGAGAGATAAATCAATCATTGCTTGAAACTCATGAGTAGGACTAGTTATAAATGGTACTTTTATCTCTTAACCGTTTCTGCTTATGCGTTAAAGCGATATTTAGTTTTCAGTTATTTATATGTTACAGCATGGATGTCTGAGTTATCATTTGGCACTTTTGTACGGTGATAACTATTTGTTTATGTTTAGTGTATGAATAGTTCATTTATGCGATAAGTTTTAACAGTTGTTTTGGCTAACTTCTTATACGAAGTAGCTCATCTTTATCGAATTCTTTTCTTATGATAGCTGAATGATCTTTATTACCAATTATTGTATGAAATCCTTTTAGATCGCATAGAAGAAAGATCACACCCCAGGTTAGCATAAATTTCGATGTTTTTCTGTTTATTAGAATACATAACATAGCATTAGATTAGATAGAAGTATTCCAGTCCGAACAAAAACACCCTTCTTTCACACACACACACACACACACACACTGGATTGGGAAACTGGTCCCAGATCCCCAGTCGGACCCGCTATACCAAACGGATAAGGAGCTGCCAACCAAGGTCCGGACCGGGCGAGTATCCCCCTTGTTGTCGACTCGATTTTCGGGGCCTTCAACAAGATGATAAAGATAGAATTACTATTTGTTATGCTATTTGATGGTGCAAATGATTATGTGCAGATGATAAAGTTAGGAATATTGTCTATTATACTATGTTATGGTGCAAATCAATATGTGCAGATGATAAAGATAGGCTTATTGGTTGTGATATTATTTTATGTTGCACATGAATAAGTATAGGTCATCAAGATAAGAATATTTCCGAAATGGAATTAGTTAAATTAAAAGATTAAAATTATAGTTGAATTGAATTCATTGTGGCTATCTTAAAATCTAGCGTATTGGTGAATAAAATTATGATACTTAATTGAATTTGTAAAGGAGTTAAAACACTGGGACTAAGATGACGCCACATGCATGTTTTGGAAAAATTATCTATTGTTTGACTGATTTCATTTGTAGGGTATTAACTTAACACATATGATATTATGCATAATATCATCCTAGAAAAACACACTTTGTACAATGTTTTTTGTACACTTAGAATTTTCAACAATTAAATCTATGATGCGAGACCGAGAAGAAAAGGAAGAGCTAAAACAAGGAGGAATTATGGGGAGTAGATCTGCAACAAAACTATAGATAAAATAAGCCTCAGCACCAGGCCATATTTTTTCTTTGGGGACAGACTTTTATGACACCGTCAGAATTCCAAGTTCTTGGTGGAGTGAAACCCAAGCTATAGCGTTTAGAAAAACCAGTAAAAAGTAAATAAATACTTTGGGTGGCACCCAAGAAATCTGAAAACCATACAACCTAACCTTTTGGTAAATGTTACACTTGAGAACTAGTCAAATTTTATCCTTTTGTATTAGTATGAGAGAAAATTACCAGAAGAGGAAATAATCAACTAGAATATTACTGAATTTATTTCTTCCAGCTGCATAAACTGAATTGGTGAAAAAACAAATCTACAGAACCAAATGATACTGGTGAACTATGAAAGAAATAAAGTTAACCTAGCATAATAATATAGTGACTCACCAAGATTAGACAACAAAGAATAAAACAATTATGAGATATACATATTGATGTGGGAATATACAGTGATTTATATTAAAAGAAAATAATAGCAATGTCACCCTGATAAGGGTCATTATAGCGAACCCCTTTTCCACACAGAAAATATCAAATTTAGTACATGAATCACAAAAAGGAGTGAGAAAAAGCACAATGGAGACTATCAGGTAAAGCAGGGACAAATTGCAAACAAAGGCTATCAGGGGAAATCTGTTTTAAGAGTGAACAAAAGCTACAACCAACCACAGGTAAAGTCTTCTCAATTTGGTTCAAGAATGAATAACAATAGAGATTACAATCACTTGGCCGGAATATTTTTGCATCTTCCATGCCACGCTGCTCATCAGTATTCTTAATATAGCATTTGCTCCCAAAGATTTTGAAGTGCTTTACCGAAGGAGTCTTACCATTCCAGAGCTCATGAGGATTTTGAGTGTTGTTCACCCGGACATTTGTTTTGTTGAGAATAACCACCGCAGCATGAGCAGCTTCACCCCAGAAAGTTGCAGGAGTTCCTGACTCATCAAGCATAGCACGAGCCATTTGTTGGACTGTTCTGTTCATTCTTTCCACCACTCCATTTTGCTGAGGAGTTCTAACTGTAGAGAATTCTCTTCTTATCCCATGTTCTTTACATCGAAAAATTCATTTGAGGTAAACTCCCCTCCTCTGTCGCATCTGAGGCACTTAATTTTGTGACCTCATTCATTTTCAACCAAGGCTTTGAAGGATTTGAATTTTTCGAATGCTTCATCTTTGTGCTTCATAAGTCCTAACCAGACAAACCTAGAGAAATCTTCAATGAATAATATCAAGTATTCTTCTCCTCGAGGTGTTCTTTTCCTGAAAGGACCGCATGTATCTGTATGTACTAGCTCAAGAGGCATGCTAGCTGATCCTTCCTTCTCTGGAAAGTTAGTTCTGGTTTGTTTTCCAAACTGACATGATTTGCATATGGTGTTGTCAGGAATTTTGATATCTGGAAGATCGCGAACTGCCTGATATTTGCATGTTTTCCTTATTTGTGAAAAGCTTAGATGTCCCAACCTCCGATGCCATAACCAGTGCTCATCATCCTTGCTTAGATAGCATTGTTGTTGTCCTTCTTCAAATATGTACAGATTATTTGGAGTTCTTTTGCCTTTGATCGTTGTTTTACCTGTATCAAGATCACGAACAAGACATCCATTTGACCTGAATATTACCTCGGTTCTTTGATCACACATCTGGCTGACACTTAGAAGATTATGCTTCAATCCATCAACATACAAAACATCTCCAGCCTTGACCTTTTCTTTTAACTGAGCAATACCTTTTCCTTTTATAGTTGCAAGAGTATCATTTCCAAAAGAGACTTTCTTTCCTTTTTCTAGAGCAGAATATGACTCAAGCTTTTGTTGATCACCTGTCATATGCTTCAAACATCCACTGTCAATTTACCATAGATTTTCCTGTCCCTCTGCATAAAATGCTATCCCACATCTTTCTGTTTGTGGTTCCTTTATTCTCCATGTTTTGGTGCTTGAGGCTTGTTCCTTTCTCTGCTGGAACCTGCTCCTGCATTCAGAGTCTTCATGACCAAAGTTATTGCAAATAGAACATTCAACTTCATTTTCAAGAACCGAAAAGTTGTTATAGGTCCTTTTTGTAATCCCGGTCATACTTCTTTGTTTTTGAGCTTCCCTAGTCATGATTGTTTTATATGCAACACATTGAGCTGCTTTGTGACCAAAGTTATGGCAAGAAAAGCATTGTCCATTGAAGAAACTTTTGTGGTTATCGAATCTACCAGCCAATTGATTGTAATTTCTCTTGTCATCTATTCTTGAACCAAATTGAGAAGATTTTACCTGTGGCTGGTTGTAGCTTTTGTTCACCCTTAAGATGGATTGCCCCTGATAGTTTCTGTTTGCAATTCGTCCCTGTTTTACCTAATGGTCTTCATTGTGCTTTTGCTCATTTCTTCTTGCTGCATCAAGATAACTTTTTGAGGTGGATGCTTGAGAAGTTTCTCCATTATAGCCCAGACCTGTCTTGTTTAGAGGAGACCGCTGCACATTGATAATCTCATCCAAAGTTTCAGATCCTTTGACAAACTTAAGATTAATAGCTTTTGTTTTCTCAATCTCTTTTCTAAGACCAACAATTTCACCTTCTAATTTTTCAAGATGTCTTTCCTTTTCATCAATTTGAAATTGTAGAGTATCAATGATCATATTCTTCTCTTCTATACATCTCTTAAGTTTAGTAATTTCTTCATGAAAGTAATCCACATCTATAGCATCCATATAATCATCATCTTCAAATGCCATTAACAATTTATATTCATTACCTCGTTCATCTTCATCATTGTTTGATAGACCATCACTATCTTCATGAGTGTAGTAGCTTTTCTTACTTGCACTCTGTTTCTTGTTCCATCTAGCAGGTTCCTTTCCTTTATCCTTATAAGGACATTTTGCAGCATAATGACCTACTCTTCCACAAGCAAAGCATTTAAAAGGCAACTTACCTCTGAACCTTCCAGAACCCCTTTGAAGATTGCTGACAAAGTTTGATTCTTCTTCCTCTTCTTCTAGGACGTGGCTTGCTTCATAATAATCTCCTTTGCCTGATGCCTTGAAAGCATCTTCTCTTCTATCAGATGGACCTCCCTTTCTCATTTCATAAGCAGTTAGAATTCCATGTAGCTGAGACATAGTGAGAATTCGTAGATTTTCTTTTTCTTCTATTGCAGATACTTTAGATTCAAACTTGGGGGACAATGATCTTAGAACCTTTTCAACCACAATAGCCTCTTTTATTTCTTCACCCAAATTTTTCATACAATTAACAACTTCATCTACCCGAATAAAATAGTTAGCCACACTTTCATCATTATACATCTTGAGAGTCTCATACTGAATCCTGAGAGTTTGAAGTTTGGCACGCTTTACCTGTTCATCTCCTTCGTAGCTCAAGACAATCTTGTCCCATATTTCTTTTGCTGATTTATAGTGCATTACCTTCATGAATTTCGATTGAGATATACATCCTAATAGAGTACTGACTGCTTTAGCATTTGTTTCATATTTCTTTTTTTCGTCTGCATCTGTAGGAGTAGTTGAAGGAAAATTGTAGCCTGTCTCTATGATATCCCAAACATCTGTACCAAGAGATTGAAGATAGGCAGTAACTCTTACCTTCCAATAATTGAAGTTTGTCCCATCAAAAATCGGTGGCCTGATAGACGCTTCCCTCTCATAGTTGCTCATGATGAAAGATCTTCCTTCAAGCGATCAAGATTCTTTAGAAGGACCTGCTCTGATACCAATTGTTGAAAATAATACTGAGAGGGGGGGTGAATCAGTATTATCAAATCTTCTTTATTTCCACTTTGAATTATTTTTGCATATCAGTACCATAAAAATAATGAGCATGAACAAGAAAAACAGACAGTCACATCAAAGAACACCAGATATAAGGTGGAAACCCAATGTGGGTGAAAACCACCTGCTGCAATATGTCTCTATCTTCTTTTAAATTAGAAACTCCTTTACAATGATCTTGTACTGGTGCAGTCCTTTACCAGTACGCAAGCTGCAACCTACAGAGAGCTACAACTCTCTCTCGTTTTCCAGTCTCTCCTGGAAGGGAGCTACAACCCCCTTCTTCTTTTTAAGGACCTCTTTTCATAAATTTTCAAACTGGATCCATATACATCAAATGATCATCAAGTACATGTAAATTATACAGTTAGATTCAATAACCAGATCAATAATAACAGAACTGAACCCAGAACACCTTATCAACAGAAAAATTTAGCCAACAGAAGATCTTAAGACAGATACGCAGTTTTCCTTTTACTGGCCTGCATCACTACGCACTTCACCCTCTGCTTCTCTGCGTATACCTGCAGAGCTCCTTCTGCTACACTGCGTGACCACGCACTTCTCCTTTTACAAATCTGTGTATAGTACGCACCCAAATGCACTATCGCGTCGCGTACTGGTCAGTAGGCATGCATCCAGAAGAACAATCGCACCGCGTACTGACACAGTAGGCACGCACCCAGAAGATCAATCGCACCGCATACTGACACAGTAGGCACGCACCTGACCCACTGTCGCTCTGCGTACCCACGCACTGCGCCTTCATCGCCTCTGCGTATCCACGCACTGCACCTTCGTCGTCTCTGAGTACCCACGCACTGCACCTTCGTCGCCTCTGCGTACCTCTGATTAGGGCCGAAATATAGTCAGATGCTCAGATCTGATCTTGCGCTCAAGAGATCACCCTTCACCTACTCGCTTTCAACTTCTCTTTTATAGATCAAGCTTTTAAACTGAGAACCCAAAATTTCAGTTCTTAAGATATTCAATTTCAAAAGATGCACTAGCCAAATGATCTCCTTTGCTTTATATAGGCAAGTTCTTCCTCAAATCATGGATCAATACCATGGGCCAAAACCATAATAACACAATACCGTCGGCTAAATACCACAAGAAACCCCACATGTGCGCGCTTCACTGCCTTGAAGTGTGTGCACTGGGGTACGCACCTCCTGAACGGTTGACCTGCGTGTCTGGACGCGGTCCCTGCACAGCGTACCTGCGGGTACGCATCTTCTGAACTATTCTCCTGCGTACTTCTTAATTTTCATCATATTGAGAGCCTTGCCATGGGTGTTTCCATCAAGTACAACATCTGTAACATATAACCTCACCAGAACCATAATGCCAACAGTTGGCCATCCTGTAGAAAGACTCATAGAGATCTTTGTCATCCTCCATTTTCTTTCTACCTGCACGTTCAATCATTCACGCTCACAATTTGTATCAGTAAGAAGACTACTATGATACCAAACTTGATCTAGATCCCTTAGCTACCAGAATTAACCAAGATCTTTTACTTCTATGATGTTAATAGAATTGCATGTGAAATAGTATGAAAGACCACATGTGCATACTTTAAAGAAGAGGAAACATAATGATGACCATCAAATCAAAGGACACATACACAATGATAACAGATTTAATCCAATGTGGGTTACGTCTCTGGGCCCTAATGTCAGGAGTGGAGAGGCCACTTCATTAAATGTTGGAACATGATGATGATTACATGGTACATTCTTTGTCATTACAAGGATAAACTCCATCGACTAGAGTGGCATGTCTCTCCATGAGACGTTCTCTTATAGGAACTATCACTCATATGAGCCCTCCTTTAGCATGATAAGATAATAAATTATCACATAACATGACATACAAGTATCATTAAACATAATGGTGACAAGGATCTCAACCACAAGACATCATCTCAACAAATCAAAAGAACTACATGGCATCACTACTTCATATACCTCCATTTTCTGGAATGGTCTGAAAATGCAAAGCTTTGTTGAAGAAATAGACTACACCATTGCATTCATGGCACAAAATTGTGTCGAATGATAGTAAACTCGACCCCTTTCTGACACTGTCAAAATCTAGACCCTTGAGAATCTCTAAGGTTCCCCAAAGATTCCTTCCTAGAGATGTGTAGAAAATATGCTGCTCAGATGAAAATTCATAGCACACCACTACGCTCCTCGCGAAATTATAAGGAAAATGACTATAAAGTTGGCATTATTCCTCCTTTGTGAAAATCAACCCCCAAGGGAATATTTTAAATTCCTCAAGATTCTGCAAAGATACCTCACTGTTGACTGCCTAAAATTCTGCTGCTTAGATGAGGAAATAGACCACACCATCACATTCCCTGTGAAATTCTGGTTCGTTTGAGTATAAAATTGGCATGAATCTGAAACTATGAAAAATCACCCTCCAGGGAATCTTTTAGATTCCTCACTGATTATGCATGGAATATTATGTGGAATATTCTAGGAAATATTCCCCTGGAATATACCATGCCTCAAAAATCATGCCCAATCTGGGTGCAGTTCCTCCTCCGGGTTCCACATGTGCTCCTCTCTCCCTCCTGGGTGAATTAGAGTTCAGTTTCTTAAAGAAAATCATGGGCAGATAATTCAACACTGGGCCACTTAAGTTGTTGGTGGTGTGGCCAAGTTTGGTGGGGGAGGTCAGCGGTTCCAGCCCCCATCTGACCATAAATAATAGTTGGTTTAAATTTTTGTTTTGGAGGAATTTGAAATATGGTCCTGGTTTATTTTTTTTGTTGGTAGACTGTTTGACATATTGGAGTGTTATGTGTGATGGGTTGGCATATAATTGGAAGTGGTTTAAGTGGGGTCGCCCGTTTGGTGGGCCAGCCAAATAGTCGGGCAGGTTCAATCCCTGTCGGTCCTGATCAAGTCAAAGGTTTGGCCATATTAATATAATTATGTTAGTTGGGTGGCAGGTCAGCCAATGGAAGCCTGCCCCCATTTTGTTTTATATAATATATATACGATGGTGTGGGGTGGAGGGGTTGTGGCCCATCAACCCCTTTTTTTAATATTTATTTTTTTGTTTTTTTTTAAAACATAGTGTACAAACATTTTCCACTAAATTTTTGGGTTCATCGACAAAATTAACAAGGAGACAAATTCACCCCTTCCAACTGCCGGAATCCATGCATCGGTAAATGCCAAATTTTTGCCTCATTAGTGGCTATCACTGGGCCTAGTTTAACCAGAACTTCGACTGCGATTATCTTGAGCATACGAACTTGGATTTGAGTGTGATTCATGCTATTGGGATGAGGATGATGAGCACTATGATCTTGTCTTAGTTTGAGTGAAATATGAGAGCTTTGATTTTTTAGCCTTTTCTGAGCCACTTCTGAATTTTGAGTGTTTTTGGAGCTACCTGGATCATGGATTAAAGAATATGAAAAAAAGGACATTGTGGTCAAAAAATATTATATGGTTATCTTTGGTGTATTAAAGGTCACAAGTTCGAATCCTTGTGTTTGGAAATTTTATTTTTGCAAAACAAAACTGAAGTTAATTTTGGAGGTTGTGATACTCGCTACATTAGTTGGGAAGCAAGAAGAGGATATTTTGGTTGCAACAATTCCACTTTTATCTAAGCATGTCACTATTTGTTATCTGATGAACTTTTCTTTTCATTTTACATTGTAAACGGGTGCATTTTCAGTGGTATCTAACACCCTTTTCAAAGTTTATTGCAAGTTTTTTTTGATAGGAAGATGGAGAAAATGGTTAAAGTCAATGATTTGTTAGAGTTATTAAGAAGTCTACTATGGTATATGGTTCATAGCAGTGTCCAAATCAACAAAGACACCCTATTTGATATTAGATGCATAGGAGAAGATAGAGTTTTTGCAACTCGAATCCCAATTCGAACGAGATGAACTTCAGCAGAAGCATTGTGATTCTGAACTAGTTATTGTTCAGAACAACTCATTTTTTGAGTTTGAATCCCATCCTTAGTTAGAGATGGATCAGACCATTTAAGGAGGAAATTTGGATTCATTTGAAAGTCTTTATGTGAAACCTACAATTCCCAAATCATTCATTAGACCTTGGGAAGAAATTGTGCATAACAAAAACAAAATTGGTGTGGGATATGATAAAGATGTTTCTTTTTATGTTCCTGACTTTTCAAAGCCTATACAATTTAGTGGTGCTATATTTATGGATGATGTTGTCCCACAAAAAATCATTAGATGCAAATATTGTGACAGAGTTAGACATGAGAAAGATCATTTTTATGATCTCCATCCTTGTCAACATTTTGGAAAGAAGAATCATCATCCAAATGGGATGTTTCAAGCATAAGACTATTGCAAGGGAGAAACTTTATTTTGGATGGATTGCTTCTTGGGATTGGTATAAAATTGCCAAGAATATTTACACATCATACCATAGGATATGTTCTAGAGTGTTGACCAATATTGCAATGAAAAGTACTTTATCTTCTCACCCTGCATCTGACAAGGGGGGAATTGATGGAATTGATGGTCTGCTATAGGTTCGAAGATTTGTTAAGTGAGCCTATCACAAATATAATAATAATTTATTGCTACAACCTAGAGTATGAGTTCATAAATCAAATTCAGAGCTGTAAAGAAATTTGTTTTGATTTATGCTCCGCGATTTTTTATATTCTATGAGCATGATTGTATGGAACTGCTTTGATAGTTTCAAAGTTGGTTTGTTTGAGGAACTACCATGATAGTTCCAGAGTTGATGGTCATCCTTATACTATCATTGATTGATATCTTGAGTTCTCCCACATTTTGGTATCGTTTGTGGTTTTCTCTTAAAAACCATCATAATTGGTTTGTGGTCATGCTTTAAAAACCATTTCTTAGAGACATTCAACTCTTGGTTGAGATGCATTTTTGTATTTTTAGCCCTCATTCTTGTACTTTGATACATCCCTTTGGATTAAGGGGGGAATGTTAGACACCTAATCCTCAAGTTATGATTTGGGTTATGTTGTGTTATGATGATTAGTTGTTAGAGTCCAAGAAGACCCAAAAATTAAATCAACAGTTTCATTGTGTATTTATATGTACACTATGTACATCACTCTTTGATACCATCATTAATAATATAGTTGAATTTGTTTCCAATTTGTGTGTCTTACACATAAATCCATATAAACATCAAAACACTTAATCTATGATACATCTCATGTTACCCAAATTTTAAAAATCATCAAAAATAATTAAATTATATTTTTATTTTAAATATTATTAATAATAATTATAAAAATAATAATATTTGAGTTAAACATATATGTTTTAAAAAACATGTAACAATACTATTAACCATGAAGATTCACTCCCACTTTACCATGGGACTTATTAATTTGTAAATAATGTTTGGACAATATCATGGCTTTTCATTACCACATGCTGAATATAACACATATTGATATAACATTTTCTTTAATTAATTAATTTGAGATAAGTTAATTAAAATAGCATAACTTGGAGAAAAATTTTAACCCTTGATATGTGAATACTAATATGAATATTCTGGCATATTCCATTGAGGTTAAATCTCTATCATCCACCTAATAATTACTGATAATTAAATTAAAATTTAGGAAGTCATATTTTGATTATAACTTTATTTTAAATTATTATTATCATTAATTATCAAATTATTATTATTATGATTATTAATTATAAAAATAATTAATATATGGGTTAAACATATATACATTTTGAAAACATGTAACAATATTCTTAACCATATAGATTCACCTTCACTTTACCATGGAAATTTTTAACTTGTAAATAACTTTTGTTACAATAATCAATACCACATGCACAATGTGATATGTATTGATATGCCATTTTTCTAATTAATTAATTTGAGATAAATTAATTAAAGAGCATACTAACTTGGAGATAAATATTAACCCTTGATCTATACATACTACTATAAATATTTCAACATGTTCTATGGTGGTTAAATCTCTTCCGTCCACTTAATAATTATTGATAGTTAAATTAAAACTTTTGAAGGCCTATTTTGAAATAGACATTACATATTTACAATAGGGATACCTATGCATGAGGGAATGCGCATTATTGGAGTGCAATTAACCATCCCATCCTCTAACTAATGTCCATTTAGCGCTACTTGTCATCCTAGGTGGCACACTTGCTAGAATAGATCTGCTAAAAATAGAAAACCTTGAAAATAAATGTTGTGCCAAATGACAAGGAATGTCTAGATTTGAATGAAATGTTGTCATTGTTCTCTAATAATGTATGGAAGAGGGTTTAATGATGTCAATAGTGTAGATATGGATGATGTCTTAATGAACCAATGAGTGCAATGTACTCCAACACTCTGAATCATTATTATATATTACTTCATAGACATATCCCAATATTTTGGTGATCCATTTATGTTTCTTGAGGGGAAAAATCCTTTTCACTAGGAATTATTTTAGGTAGTGATATATTTTTAATATGGAAACATCAACTGAGTAGATATGGATGCCAAATATCCACAAGACATACCATATCCATCTTTTCCTTCTCATAATTTTTTTTCCTAGTGCTCCTCATTAATATTTTCTTTAGTAAAGGCCAATGATCAAACCCCTATCATGAGTATTATGCCAATGTCTTTTACCAAAGGGGTCACATTTTAAGACAAAGGTCCTCACCAAGTCTAATAGAGGGAGTAATGGGGTTATACACATGACATGTTTGAAATCTTGGAAAGGTTATTTTTCAATGCCATTCCAATGGAAAGCATTTTGTATAAGAAATCATATTATGTGAGCTATTGTTGTACATTTGATGGTATGAAGGTGACTGGCTGTGTAAGTTTGGCATTGATGTTAAACAAGGCTCAGCTTGATTATGGGGTTTCATGCCTTGGTGGTTGTGATTCCATCTAGGTAGAGACTTTGTAGCCATGTTTTGAGGTAGAAGATGGGCTTAGTGTCTAATCAGACTCCTTTCATTGGAAATTTCTCTAGAATATCTTTCCAACGGTATGCGGAAGTCCATAAATGGAATTGTGCTTTGAGAGATATGGTCTACTGAAGTTTGATATGATTTAGGCCTTGTGCAGTGAGGAATATTGGAGATCGGAGGTCCCAATGTATCATAATCAGAGGTCCCAACGAATCACAATGGAGGTCCCAACGAATTGCATATCAGAGGCCCTGATGAATTGCATATCAGCGATCTTGAATGTCAGAGGTCTTGCAATATTGGGGATAATTCAGGATTATTATTTCTTTGTTAAATCACCAAGGAGGCCAAAAAGGAAAATACAAGTGAATTTGGTGAAAAACCAGAGTAGGTGAGGCCCCTTTCTCTCTCCTTGAGGCAGGACACAAGGAGACATTTGGTTGGCTCCGATAAGGACAGAGGGCAGCATTAGATGAGCTTCGATGAGGACAGGTGGCAGGATCTGATTGGTTCCAATAAGGGACATGTGGCCACTTATGTCAGCATGATGTCATGGTATGAAGGAACATGTAGCAGGTTGTTTTGGTGTTTATGGATGGCCTAATGGGCTATATCTGAGTGACAAGTGTCACTGGTCATAATATGCCACATGGCATGAGATGATTTCACTTCGGAAATCAACGATTGGAGGTTTGCAATGGTTGGCTCATGTGCCATAATGAAATTTCATCGGGATGTGGTTTGGTAGGTGGTCGCGAAGGCTTAAGGGAACCAAGGGCTAGGGCTGAACGTAAGGTTCAATTGACAATCGAAGATCAACGATTTGTGATGGAAAGCGGATTGTCCCAAAGTGGAAATCACCGATAAGGGGCTCTGATGTGGTAAGCACATGGTCTAGAGGAAAGACAAGAAACCAAGGGTGTGACACTTTATAAGGGATCCAAAGGTCCTCGACAAAGTGCTGAAAGACTTAACACCTTAAGGCCAACCCCTGGTCACCGCCCTGAATCCTATGGTGAGAAGTATACACTAAGGGATGAGCGGAAGGAGCTTAAAAATGAGAGATCGGCGATCACAGGTCTGTGGTTGCTAGCACATTGTCCACAAATGAAAAATTCTGATATAGGGGGCTCCGATATGATTGGTGCTTGGTCACCAAATGAAGTGCTATGGTGGAGACATAGAAAGGGTCTAATGCAAGAGGGGCTAGACTTGATCGGAGGTCCGCAATTGGCTATTTCATAGTGTTACACCACTACACAACACTATGATGAAAGGCTCTAATATGATGGTACAGGGTGCCATTAAGATGTATAAATCATAATTTATGGTTTTGAATCAAAAAATGTAAGGTTGATGGCCGAAGACCTCCCATGCACACATTCTTAATAGATTCAAAACAGAGACTCCATGACAATGTACAGGTAGATCTTTGTGAACTATAAAGAAGTATGGGGAGCCTCTGTGAAATATGTAAGGAGGTTTGAGAGTTAATACACAACATGGAGAGTTAGTTGTATGACAGAGAAGTGATCTTTGTCTATCCTTATGAGTTTAATGCAATGTCTGAACTGGAGTTTGCTTAAATCAACAAAGGAATGGGGTGTCATGCCTGGGGTATATGTGTGGGAAGAATTGATGATGACAATGACTAGATCGAGCCAAGAGTAGCATAGGAACAAAACCGTGAACCTCCATTGAGCTAATGGGGAGTATCATCATACTTGCGAGAGTGCAGAGCAGTGAGCTATGCATTGGCAAAGAGTGTTGCAAAGGTAGTGTTGTGGTTAAATAGTGGAGAGCCTATAGCAGAGATCATAGCAATGCATTGGTTATTGGAGTAGAGTGTTGCAAGGGCAGTTCTATGGTGAAACAGTGGAGATTCCTGAGGAGAGAAAGTCGAGCACAAAGAAAGTGTTGTAGTGGGCAGCAAGAGGAAGGCTACCATAAGTGTTCAGAAAGCAGAGTGCAGAAGTTGAATTTACAGACAACCATTAAGTTGGGATTTTACTTGTAATTTGTATGCCTCTATTTTCAGTATGAAATAGTAAAACAGTGGTATCGACAGGTTGGTGTTTGCACACTAAAGAGGTTGGTGCCTTGTTACACATCATTTTGTCACTGTTCCTATGCTCCTCGATCCTGGATGACCTCTACATTGAACTCTTTATGCTTTCCCATCATGAAGAGCATACCTTTGCATCCCTATTTATGTGCAAAACATTCCCCTCTTACATCATTTCCCAAGAATCTTCCTTCAATCCTAGTTTTCAAGACCAACACTAGTGATCAGTTCCTTCCCCGTGTTGATTTGCAGAGTTTGAAACCAGACCTAGCTCTGAATGGCTAAAGTGAGCCCTTCCTCACTCACATCAATCCTCTTTTAGAAAGTTTTTAAAAATGCATTCGAAGCTTCCAGCTCTAGAAGTTCGTGAACAAAAGTATGGTAAATGGTTAAGCTAGATAGAGTCGAAGGAGTCTGTTTGGGCTCCTTTCCCCTATAAAGATGGAACAAACCAAAGAGATAAGCCCTCCCCCATCATAAGAGGAACCATCTCCCCTCCATCAAAGCTATATAAACTCCTCCTTTTCCAAGATGAACTAGTCCTTTTGGAGCTTGAACAACCAGCAAGATATCTATAGCTTTTACCTTCTAGTTTATGTGTGTAAAGGGAGAATAATATGTTTTGCTTGGTTTGGAACTAAAGGGAAGAAGCCTTAAACTTCCATTGTTGAGGCTAACCATGAGATGCTAGAAGTGGTGTTGGAACCTGGATATGTCGAAGGAGACTTGCAATGTCAAGGCTTTGGTTGTATCTATTTCTGTGATTTATATCAATACAACTAATGATTTATTTCCTACATTGAGTGTCATATTACATTTGATGGCTTAAGATTCCTTAACGTTTTAAGTAGATTCAATGAAATTGTATGCTATTATGTTTGCCATTGTATCTTGTGTATTTGTTTCAGGTATTTGAAGGAGAAGAACGAAAAGAAGCTGGAGCAAAGGAGCGAGATCACCATCAACCGGATTAGCATTCTACGAGGTAGGCCCTATTATTCGATTCTAGTTTAAGGATGTTTTCATTAGGTTGTTCTGTTTGCAACTAGACCCACTCGTGGGCTAGAGGGATCATCTCTGTCCATAGAGGAGATTTACCTACTCCACAAATTGGTGACCATACTGGGGAGCCATCCCCCTCTTTCGATGGTTTTTCATTTCGTGGTTTGTGTGAACTTTTTTTGTATCACCCTTTCCCTTTGTTTTTTTGTGCTTTTTCTAGTTTAATGCTTTGGTTCTGCATTTAGAATGATAAGTCTAGTTTTGAGATTTGAATTTTTTTTTTTTCGTTGAAATCCTCGATCAAAGCGTTTTATTTTCTGATAGTCGTGCCGACCGGCGCGAATTTCTCTTAAATAGTCTAGTCGTACCCCCATGTGGCACTTGTTTTCAATTAGGCAATCGTGCCGATTCCTGTAGGTGAAGATCAAGGTTTCTCCTGAATCATAACCAGTGTGTCTTTCCCTCATAATTTCTGCCTTTTAGCTTGTTTTCCTTTGTTCTCCCTAGCTAGAAAGCTTCATTAGCTTGTTTGGTGTGCTTGTTTGGTTTGAGATTTCCTTACTTGATGTTTTGAGTCTTTGGATGGTTTGTGGCCCTAGGGCATCTAAGTCATTGTCCATTCAGCTGTTTGTGTGCACATCAAGTCAAATGGTTGGTTAAATTCTCCATGCATTTTGTGTTTTAGTCCTTTTATTGCTTTGGTTTCATTTGAACAAGTTTGAAAAGTTTAGTTTTCTCTACTCTTGGTTGAACGTCTCTTTCTGAGCATATATTACAATTGATCATCTTATTTATATTGAGTCTTTGCATGACTCGTTTGGAAAAGAGTTCTCTTTTTCTTGCTTTGCATATGATTGATATTGATTGTTTGGAAATTTTTCATTGATGTGTTTATGTGAAAAAATCATTTTATCATTCCATTGAAAAATACATCATTCTAGTTTTCTGAATCGATATGTTGCATTAAGTAGCATCATTGAAAGCTAGAATTGCATCATCATTTTGCATTCAAAAGGAAATGAACTTCTTTTACCATTGAAAGGACTAGTTGAAATGAATTTGATAGGAAGATAGGAAGAGGAAATTTTTTTCATTATTTTGTTTTAAAAAGCGAAGTAGTGAAGACTCATCTTGCTTTTAGTTGCTTGTTTGTTGCATTGATTTTTTTCTCTACTCTCATTAATGTAAACATTCATCGAATTGAAAGGGTTTTGTCTCATTTAGATGCATATAGGAGTCTCTTGAGTCACATCGATAAGGCCTGAAAACTGTGACATAATTTCAAGACAAACTTTAAAATGTATTCAATTAACCTAAGGCACATTTGAAACTTAACGCTCACATTTTAGAGGTCTAGGCTAGAGATGTGTTTCAACGTCTTTAAACCTAGCAATTGTCGTTCACTTCGGCACTAGACAACACTAGTACAGACTTGTGCTCCCCGTACCATCACGTATATAAAGGGAGACCCCACTAGGTTTGCAATCCTTTATCCACAGAAAGCCGAGTCTGCTGCCTTGTAAACGTGATACACCAAACACAGCATTCGAGGAGATTGCCTGCCCATATTTTTCAGTTCACTAGGAGATATTTTGTAGTTCACGTTTGCCTGGTAATCCTTTTGCATAGACTATCCTGAGCAATCGTTTTGGTCTTTTTGACTCTCTAAATTTAAAATATAATCAAGCACTTGTCCTTTCGAGCTTGTTCAAACTGAAAGTGATAGAGTCATCTTTGCCTTTTTTCTCAACTCTTAAAACATGAAAAGGTACGAGTTTGTTTCAATGTCTTAAAAAATTGTTGCTCATGATCACATCACATTCCTGATAGTATTATTCTAGACCACATTGTGAGTATACCTTTAATAAAGTTTGAAGAAGCCCTGAAATTAATTTCTTTTCTCTTGTCGTTTGAGACAAAGTCATCATTGCAGAACCATCAGGTTCGCCTAGTTCCTCTTCCACTTCTCAATTTGAAAGATCATCTGAGGATCCTCTTCCCAAACTCCCACAGTCACTCGAGGATTAAGGTGTTGAACTTGGAATTGTTCTGAGTATTCAAACTTTGTCATCTCGTCCTCCCCCATCAGATACTAGGTCACCTTACGAATCTAGCCCAGAATCTCTGGATAGTCCTATCCAGACTCCCGAGTGTCCATCAACCCCTGAAGGTCAGCAAGGACTGGTTGTTTTCCCTCCGAATCCTTTGTTCGATCCTGTTGTGATATCATTGCAGCATCTGTACAGTATGTACGATCAACTGGGTATTCCTTTGGAATTATCTCCTCGAACATCTTCAGTTGTCCGTTGTCGTTTGCTTCCACCCATGGAATTAGAAGGCGAGATTCCAGTCTCCTCTTCGGGTCACTCGGAGGTTTCTACTACACATACTCCTCATGTTTTTTATGAACATGGATATCAATTCCCTCCTGAAGGTTTCCCTTACATGGGAAGCATTCTGACCAGCATTTACCCTGAGTATAGCAGGCCTTCATTGCCGCATGGTTATACCTCTCTAGCTCACTTGGTGTCGAGCACTCCTAGTACTTCATCATTGTATCACAGCCCTATTAAGTCATCTCATGCTATGCCTACCTCAGGTCCTTTTTTTTATAACTTTACCTCTTGATGAGCTTCGGTATTGCAACAAGAATGCTACAACTCCCAAGGCTATTGACTTTAAATATCAACCCGGGGTTCGTACAAACTTAAGAGGTGTCGGCACTATATGTGCGGCATACAATATGTCCTTCCTTTACTGTCATGATGTAATGGAGTGCATGTACTGAAGTCAAATCCTAAAATATTTGCATAAAATGAAATATTTGAAATGGAACCTTAACATATTGTAAGAAAGAAAGTACAAGGAAAGAGGCGAAAGTTCAACAATAAAACCCACCATTTCCTAATTAACTTCCAAGAAACTATGCTTTGAAATAATGCTAAATTATCATGAACCAAATGCTACTATCTAACATGGAAGTAAGAAACATCAAACATCTCTAATGTGCAAGTAAAGGGACTAAAATAAATCGTTTTTGTCTTTTTTTCTTTTCATGCAAAATCAAGTATGCAAACTAATTTCCTTTGGTGATGTGGCGGGTGAATTAAGGATGTTGGAGGTTGGATGGAAGGGTTAGGAGATGGTTGGATTGTGTGGGAGACCCTTGGGAGGCTTTTGGTGACTTCTTATAGGTTTTCTTTCAATTCAGCCTCAAAACAGGCCATTTCAGGAAAACCTACAGGATGTACTAGAAACCTATAGGATGATCCTGTAGGAATTACAGTGAACCTACAGGATACAGCCAAGAGAAAAATGTGAGGTGTTGAAGGTGATGGGAGGCCTAGGAAAGGTGTATGATGGGTGGAATGGAGTGGGAAAATTCCTAGGATCACTCAGAACTCAAAACCAAAGTTGAGAGATGGATGGATTTGCTCAAAAACATTGGAAAAGTTTCCTTGTAAAATGTGTAGAAATTTTGAATAATTTAACACATATTCAATGGAGATTATCCTGATCATGTACTATTGCGGAAAACATACACAATACATAAGATCCTCTACGTTGATCATCAATATAGCAGCATCAATAACAATAAAAACATCAAGAGCATTCACACATTAACACAGTATGTATCCCGGGGAAAGCATCTCGCTAAAAAACCCAACTATCTGTATATTAATGATTGAGTCATGTAACATTACACAGCATAATACTTCTCACAAGTATCTCCACCTCTGTTACACACAATACAGCTCAGATCTCCTCCGCTGCTTGCCTGCCTCCAGTGCTCAATACCTGCATGAGAACTGATGATAATTCCAAGGTAACCACGTATTTCCTTGGCTAAATCACGTGAGCACAAGCTACAATGTGGGAATTGAAACTCATTGGCATACTCAATCCCTTGATTGTGCAAGATCTGATGCACAACTATAGTCACAACTGATAGCAATCTGATTCTCTAACACCTGTCCCTGCTGAACTGAACATGCACTGACATGCAACTGAGTTAACTGATGTATTCATAGTTGCATTATGAGTTAATAACTTGTGACTTAATTAATAACTAATTCACCCAACTCATCTCTAGTCTATTTGCCAGTTAGACTAAATACAACCAGTTTAACAAAGCTAAACTGAACACAACTCCATCAACTGCACCTCCAGTCCACTAAACTCAACTCACTTGAGTTCTAACTGAAGTACTGCATGCAAATATTAGTCATCCCATAGGTAACCACGTATTTCCTTCTGGGATCTGCATGTACCACATCCGTAGCTCATCCTGAAGTGCTCCAAGAGAATAAGACAAAGTTTATAGTCTAAATATTATTATGAGCTAATAATATTTGACTGTTCTATATTTAGACTGAGCAGTCATTCCGCTGTGGTCTAAAAATAGAAGTCCATCTATTTTTTTCCAACTTGATCAATCATCCATTAACAACAACCTGCAATCCATAGACATGATCCATATGTCTAAAAATAGACATAGTCTAAAAATAGACTTGCGCCAAAAATAGTCTGCGGGCCGACTTAGTGAAGGCGACTCTTTTCACTAAGCTCCATCATCTTGTTGCAATCTCAACATACACCATTAGGTGGCTTCACCAAGGATGAGATCTCTGCATCAACTAACAATGTTGCCTTCCCTACAACATCAAGCCCTTCACGGATGAGGTATTATGTGATGTTTCTCCTCTTGAACTTTGTGATGTATTATTAGGCCAACCATACTTGGAGAAGCGTCATGATGTGTATGAGTTAAAACCTCATACTATTATGATTTCTTTGGGTAATAAGTTATGCAAGATACTAGAGGTAGACCCACCTACTGCTATCTCTTTGATCTCTACTAAGCAATGTAGTAAGATCATCTCCTAGGCTGGGAAATTTTTCTTCTTTCTCATTCACTCTCAAAGTAAAGGGAATTTCGTGGCCACATTCATTGCCCCTGGGAAGGTTTCCTCCATGCAATAGAAGCAGGTGTATACGGTCGTGGAGGAATACAAGAACATATTTTCCTCACCCACAGGGGTTCCCTTGCACTGTAAGGTCAAGCATTCGATTGATATAACTCTTGGAGCACCTCTACCAAATGGTCCCATATACCACTACTCCATTCTATAAAATAAAGATATTTAGTGGCAAATCTAGGAGTTGTTGCAAAAAGGGCACATCTGAATAAGTTCCTCCCCCTATAGGAGCTTGATTGTACTTGTACAGAAGAAGGATGGGACCTGGAGGCTCTGCATTGAATATTGAGCACTAAACAAAATCACTGTAAGGAATAGGTACCCAATCCCATAGATTGATGACCTTCTGGACCAACTCAAGGGACCCAAGTTTTTCATCAAGATCAATATAACGTATCACCAGGTTTCAATGGAGCCCACAAATGTATGAAAGACCGCCTTCAAATCCACGTAAGTCCTTTTTGAATGGTTGGTCACGACCTTCGGGTTGACAAATTCCCCTGCGACTTTTATGAGGATAATGGATGACATCTTATGACCCTTCACCAACTAATTTGTGGTTTCTTATCTCGATGAAATCCACATATTCAACAAGAGTTGGGTAGAGCACTTGCAACACATTCAGCAGGTCCTTCAAACCCTGCGACAACACAAATTGTGTGCCAACTTAGAGAATGTACCTTTGGCATGATCCAAGTCTAATATCTGGGTTACATCATAGATGAGCAAAGCGTGCATGTGGATCTGGATAAGATCCAAGGCATTCGAGATTGGCTAGCCTTGACCACTCTAACAGAGCTTCACAACTTTTTCAGCCTTGCAAATTTTTATTGAAGGTTCATGTTGGGATTCTCCCATATCACTTGGCCTCTGAGTCAGATTACCAAGGGTGGAGCAAAAGAAAAGTTTTCCTAGTCCGAGTCCCAACAAAAGGTGTTCCTTGAGCTAAAGCACGACCTTTGCTTTGCACTAGTACTCACATTTCCAGACCTACAACAACCATTTGAAATTGAGATAGATGCCTTTGACTATGCTATTGGTGTAGTACTCACCCAACATGGGCATCTAGTGGCCTATCATAGTGAGAAAATTTTTAATACAATTCATATTTACCCCACCTATGACAAAGAGATGTATTCTATCATGCAAACTTGCCGACAATGGAAGCATTACATTCTCAGGAAGGAGACGATCATTTACGGTGATCACCGATCTCTTGAATTTATACAGACACAAGGGAAGTAGAAAAATGATCACCATTAGAGGTGGTCTACATATCTGTGACAATTTCACTTGTACATTAAATACAAATAAGGTAGAACCAATCATGTTCCAGACTGCCTCATTCGACCCCAAGTTCTAGCATTAACCATTGTTCTTAACTCTTGTGGCCACGAGACCTTTGAATGGAAACAACTGTACAAAAATGATCCAAAGTTTGATTCTACATACAAGATGTTAGTGGATCGAAAGAAAGTTCCTTATTTTCACCTCTAGGATGTAATATTATGCTACTTGGGCCACATTTTGTTCCTTCAAGTGAGTGTGCCAAAATGATTTGGGAGGTACACTACAGTTGGGTTGCAAGACACTTTGGTGTGGAGAAAACTGTAGTCGTGCTACAAAAGTATTTTTATTGGCCAATATTCCGATAAGATGTTGGGAAATATATTAGATATTGCACTTCTTTTGCCATCTCCAAGCCAACCATCAAGAAGCAAGGCCTGTACCCTCCTTTTCCTACTCCCAGCCAACCTCGGGCATCCATCTCCATAGACTATCTATTTGGCCTCCCTTTTACCAAGCATGGTAATGACTATGTATTTGTGGCTATGGATAGATTTTCTAAGATAGATATATTGGTGGCTTGCAAGAAAAGTATCACAATAGAGTACACTACCAAGCACTTATTTTAACGAGTGTGGGTACATTTTTGGATCCCGTAGACAATTATATCAGATCGGGATAACAAGTTCTTGATGACATTTTGGTCGAGCCTCTAGACACTATTGGACACCAAGCTCACCAAGTCAATCACATTTCATCCCCAAACTGATGGCCAAAGAGAGGTCATCATTAGGATGATAGTGTGCATGCTCTACATTTACAACTCCATTCATCCATGAACCTGGGATGAAAGCCTTCCCTATGTGCAACACAACTATAACAAATCTCTCCATATCTTGACTGGTCATAGTCCCTTTCAAGTGGGTACGGGATCTCAACAATTGTATCTGATTGGTGTTTCCATGCCCCATTTGAATACACAGAAAAAAATACATACATCTACAGTCCAAGGCTGATAAAGAAACCATATTTATTGAATGCATCCAACACATCTACCAGTAGGTTCATGACAGGATCAACATCGGGTGCCACACAAGTTTTAGGTGGGTGAAAAATTTTGGTTGCATTTAAAGAATGAACGCCTTACCAAAGCCCATTGGAACCTCATACCACTCCAATATGGGCCTTACACCATTACCAAGGTGATGGGAGACAATTCTTTTGAACTCATCATTCTCCCATTCCTTGGCCTACACCCAGTGTTCAATGTGGACCGCCTTCGACCATACTTTCCACCATTATTGGATAGATAAGACATTGCAGAACAACTCACACTAATAGAGCTAAACCTAGACTACATGGAATAAGTCACAACTACTCAGATCATGGATATGTAGATCAAGAACACCCTCCAAACAAAGATCCAACTATATCAGGTTGTCAAAGTTGGTCAACTCCTGCACCGAGGAAAGTGGCTCACCAAGGACCAAGTTCAGCAGAAGTTTTCCCATCTCATGGAGGAACTCAACGCAATGGGGACAATTTATTCCTAAAGGGGGAGGAATGATCTAGGTGTATACTAATGGAAACTCACCTATTCCACTTAGACCCAAACAATTGTTTCTTTCATTTTTTCAGTTTCCTTAATTGTAGCACAATTTACTATTTTTGGCATTTTTTTGGATCTTGAACTTCCAGATCTGTTTTGAGGCCTTAAACAATGTTTTTTTTTTTTTTTTAAATAGGAAAATGAGATTCTTTCACTCATATTTATAGTGAAAAGTTGTAGTCATCGAATATATATTTCTAATGAGGTATCGTGCACATCAAAGGAGGATCGTATGTCAAAGTTACGACCAAGAGAAATTGATGTACTAATTTAACCCAAAGGGGGCAACAATTTTGGCACTTCATCTTCTAGGGTTAGGGTTTTGGATGATTGGGGTTTCCCATTGTTTCTAAATAATAAATATGCCTTTGAGCCTCATTGTAACACAACTCAAAAGGCATGTAGCCGACATATATCTTCTCAGAGATAATCAACCATTACCTGAGCTAGTTTATTTCCATTCTTCATGTAAACAATTTTCAATGCTTTGTTATTAATGAATTGAAATTATGTTTTCGCTGTATTTCTATGTTTCTATTTATATCTATATTTCATTTCATTCCTTCAGAAATATGGATCATAGAGAAACCACTTGCTCCTCCAAAAGAACTATTTTACTCTCTAATTCCTGGTAGGAGGAGCCAAGGTGAAAGGTTCTTTGCATGAGCTATGAGGGTGTATATATATGACAAATGGGGTGACCATTCACCTCCCTTGTGACTCTTGGACTACCTTCATGATTGTTTGAATTATCTATGACTCTTTGAATCCTTCATGACTTTTCAAATTCTATGGATGACTCTTGAATTTTTACTTTACATTACATTTCTCTAATATTGAATTTACATAATCCACAATTAATGTAGAAAATGATGACTTATATACATCTTGACATGACACATTGACAAGACATGACATGACATTGATGACATGGACTGCATGATGATATGGAAATCTCAAGCCACTCTTGCTGATGTTATCTTTGTGTCTTCTTGAAAGAAGGGACATGTTCTTCTTCCTCCTCCTCCATAAGGCTTGCAGGTAGGGAGTCTTCGTTGTGAACTTGATCTCTAGCAGCTATCGCAATCTGGTGTCCCTTTATCTTCCTTGATTGATCAACTTGTCTTTGTAGCTACAAAGGTGTCTTCCATCAAGGTATCCTTCTTTCTCTCCTCCATCATCATCATATCATAATATGAAATGATACTTGCAGCTGAAATCCACTCATGACAAGACAATAAACCCCTAGCCTAAAATGCTTCATGATAGCCATTAATTGAGCTGGAAACAAGTTCTAAACTGGATGTTAGCCTCAAGGATTGTGCAATGAATAAAATCAGGAGGTCAAGGGCCAAGATTGAGCCTTGAGGCTGCACAGTGCACAGTTTAGGCAAGTTAGGGCTAGACAACTGCACAGTTGAGGTTCTCAAGGGGTTAGTTTGAAGGCTTGAGGCTTGAGGTTTCCCACTACATAGTTTTGGAAGGAAAAAGGCTAATGAATTGTGCAATTGCATAGTTCAAGAATTCAAGGCTGAGGTTTGAACCTTGAAATTGTGCAATGCGCAGTTCAAACACACCAGGGCAAGACAACTGCACAATTGAGTGGCTCAAGGAGACAGGCTTAAGGCTTGAGCCTTGAGGTTTCCCACTACATAATTATTGAAGGATAGAGGCCCAGGGATTTCATAGTTCCACAACTCAAGAGGTCAAGATGGAATCTTATTGCTTGAGACTGTGCAATGCACAGAGGAGGCTGGATGAAGGTAGAGACTGCGTAGTTATGGAGCTCAAGGGTCGAGACTGAGCACCAAGACTATGTAGTACATAGTTCTGGAAGGTCAAGATTACACATGTGAAACACCAAGAGGTAAGGTTGAAGCTCGAGGGCTAAGACTGCATAGTGCACAATTCAGGAAGGTTGAGTGATACCAAGTTTTTCGGGCATGAACTTTTCCGGATTTGACTAAGTTTGGGATCAATGAGACCAAAGTGAACAACGATAAAAATTAAGCATGATCACACACTTAGAAAAATGTAGAACACAACATTGATCACTCATAACACATGAACAACATACTTCCCTCAATGTGACAACATTGCGACAACTTACCCAAGTGTGACATTAAATGTACACTTTGTGAGGACAGTTCTTGAAACTTTGGGAATGAGTACGATATATGTCTAGGCTATAAGTATGGCTCATTAGCACCAAGATTATCCCTTGAAGCAAATGAAAAGTACATTTGTGTGATGTGTGATGCTTGACATGCCAAAAGATGATATTTGCGACAGTAAGAGGAAAGTGCAATGACACTTGCAAAATGAAAACGACATTGAAAGTGAAACATGCCAGAAAAGATATAGCATGAAACGACACATATTACAGTGAAAAAAAGCAAAAGCGATAGTCGTAAACATGAAAGTGACACTTGCGAAAGTGAAGGTGCATAAAAGTGACAGTTGGAAAAACTCACCAAAATAGAAGGAAATCAAAACCAAATGTGAGAGAATGTCGATGAAAGTGTGCACTTACTGTTGACATATGTTGAACATGGAACAGGAACTATCTTGATAGACTTGTGCTATTCCTTTTCAAGCTTGAATAAAATATTGCACTCATGAACTTACTGTAGACTGAGCATGCGTGAGGATGTCACATTGACACTTACAAATTGAAAAAAATACTAGAATACTTAACAAAGCATGCATCAACCATAAAGTGAGTATGGAACAAATGATCGTAAGATCCATAATAGTCTCCAAAATTGAAGTGTAGAATAAATTTTGGAGGGTGTTTGTCATAGCGACAACACTTGGCGACACACTAGTAGAACTTTAGCTTCTCTGCCTTGGTCTAATCTTTTGTGAAAGGTCTAGTTCTTCAGGGAGTATTGATTCATCGTTTAGATTACTCTGGTTTGCCCACTTTCCCCATGTATAAACATAGTCCCCTTCATCCTTTCTCTATTGAACATAATCATAAAACCAACCATATCACAATGTTTCAAATTAGGAGAAGGGTAATGTTATTCATGAGATTTAGATTTTCAGATTATAGTTTTTCATCTTTGGTGTTTCTTCGATGCTAGTAGGCCTAGACAGTACCCCAATAAAGTCACTTCTACTGCTAATGAGTCTAGACAATACCTCGATGAAGTTGCTTTCTTCACCTCCCTACACAAGAATCATTTCTCTTCTTTCACCCTTTATTTACTTATTTTATACAGGACTGTTCATCGACACTTATTCATTTCATGGGGTGGAAAAGTGATCTTGAATTATTAAGAGAAAAGGCATTGTTCCTTCTGAGAATCATATATAAAACCTCTGATATTTGTTGGCTCATTTAGATTTCCCCCTTTTCCTTGTCTACTTGACCTAATCAACGTGGAAAACAATGAAACATAAAGAACTCAGTGTAGGCATCAAGTTTCCTGAATAGACATGCATAGTGTGGTTTGACACAAAGCTTTCCTTATGCAAGGGTCGTATTTTCTATTAGAATATCATAGACCAAAAGGTGTAACCGAGAGGAAGAAGAAGGATTGAAGGTTAAACAAATTTTGCAATGCCACAAAGCCCTTTTCTATTTTGCCACATTGTCTTTCGAGTCGAATAAAACATCCTTCATGAAAAATATTATTAAAAAAAAAGAACATAAAACACAACAAGGAAACAAAATCAAAAGAACAAAGTAAAAGGAGGCTAAACTGAAAACAAGATGCAAGGCAAAAGCAATCAAACACAAGAAAGAGTACAGAAAGAATGTGCAAGATGAGTACGCGAGGGGAGAGTAGTATGCAACTAGACCTACTCCTAAGCTAACCATCTAGAAGGTCAAGGTCAAGTGTAATTACATTTCCAATGTAGCCATCGTAACTGCTCCTAAACATCATACACAAATATAGAAGTAATTAAAATAGATAAAAAAAATGTGCGATAGAAAAGACAAGATCTTGAATAACTTGCACAACAAATTAAAGGTCTTTCTTGTTAGCAGAAACATATGTCATAGCCACTACTTTTAACGAACTTGCAATCTCACCTTTTCGATGAAAACCATAATCAAAAAAACCTCATAAGCTTCTTATGAATGCATCTCCATCTGTATTGTCCTCCTTAGCAAGCATAAGAAAAGATCAAAAAATTTTATTTGCAAGGAAGCTTTCCGGGTAAGATTGCTCCAACCATTCAATGATTGGATCATGATATTTGAAACAATCCTCTTGAGAACCTTGAAATCTTTGAAAATATGAATTTTCCATTAAAAGTGGAGGATTAATATGAGAATATAGTGAGGGAAAATGAAATTGATCATGTTCAAAAGGCTTGTCAAGATAGTGAGGACATAACATAATCATTGGTGAAGCCTGAAGTGCCTCAACTACTTGAAAAATATCTCAGTAGTGAAATAGACCATAAATATTAAAGAACATAGAACAACTGTCATAAGATATGCTGGCGAGAAAATGATAAGTTGAATGAAAATTTCTAAAGTAAGCATGATGATCAGATGGACCCATTACAACATGAGATTCTCAGTTCGTAGATAGGAAATATAGATCGGCCTGAATAGTTTCGCAAATTTTCTAAATAATAGAATCATCTTCCTTGTGTGATGAATGTAAAAAGCCATTTTCCTTTAACTAGTTACACACTACACTAGCATCATAATCTTCAAAATAATTGAAAAGGAAGTCGAATACATGAAACCAGTCAGAATATAATGAGTGAAGAAGAATTGTATTCACCCGATTACTCCTGCATTCACTAGCACTCAAGAGGTTTTCAGGTGCGATGAAGAAAAATATTAGCTGTACAATATTCAAAAGAAAAAACATGAGCTGACTATTCTAAAATGCATCTGGTAGACATGATTCCTTTGGCCAAAGATAGTCTTTGAAATGATAAGCTTCATAGTTCCATGCCTCTATGAGAGGTACACACTCCAAACCTGAGTTAAATACAAGAGCCTTACAAGGAGATGAATCAAGTGAAAGAGAATCTGAGATCTAATCAGAAACCACATCTTGAAAGTTTGAAAGTCTATATCTAAAATATCAAACATCTTCCAAGACAAAATTTACATCCAGTGAAACCATGTAAAGAAATGATTTTTCTAAGAAAAAGTAGATATCACTTAGTTTGGGGATCTTACTAGAGTCATGAGGTCCTAACATAACCATCAACAGAAGTTGAAGTGCCTTGAATTCCTGACAAGACCCAAAAATCTCAAGGATTGTAAAATCACATTTTTAAGATTGAATAAGATCATGTATGGTGTGAGGATAGCTATTTCCACTTATTTCAATAAGACCACTACCAACCAGATAGCAAGCATCTCTATCATTGATTCAACTGGATTTTACAGCTTCAACAACCATATTACTCAAGTCTAAAGGTTCTTCTAATCACAAATCTAGAGATGTATGAATCAGGGAAATTTCATGAGTAAGTTGATTTGAAGAGTTGTCCTCATGCAAAATTGAAAATGACAAGGAGTGGAGTCGATACTCAACAATTTGATTTTTTTCCTTTTTCATTGTGGCTAACCTTAGTACCTTGTGTCAACTAAGAAGTTAACTCATTAGGTGAAGAAATTGAAGAGCATGGAGTATCTTCATTGCAATTAGATGCATTTCCAATAGTAGAGCACAAGAGATAGTGAGATGAAGAGGAATTTTTGATAAAAACATCTTCTTTGGTTGGATCATATTCTAGATCTAATTCTTTCAAATCAAAATATTCTCGAGAAACTTAGGGATCGACTGGTGCACTTGGGAATTCATCATCGCATACTTCAGCGAAGTCAAGAATATTAGAACAATGGTTTCCCAAGATTATATATTGATTAATAAAATCAACTTCATTTGATTGAATACCGATATTAGTAGATTCAAAATCAACCGGGAATGGAAGGGCATCATCTTGACATGGAGGACTTTAAAAAGAGAATAAATATTGAAGAAATCCTCACTTTTTTTCTCCTCTACCTATGTAACATGACTACCTTGTACTTGATCACAATTTGAACCAGCAACTTGAGAATCGAGAGACCATGAAGAACTAGTTGGTGGAACAGATTGATTAAGTGGATCATGGTACAAAGAGTCAAGGCATATAGCTAGTAGAGGATGAAAAAATTCCCTTGAAGAAGGGATACTTTCAACGAGATTCAAGATTAAGGTTAAGAATGCTAGTATCATCTTGAGGAATGGAAGAATTAGCCTTCACCCTAGGCTCTATGAACTATTCCAAGGTTTCCTCCATCAGATCTAGATCATGAGAAATGGATAAAGGTTGAAGAGACAAATTAGCCATTCAGTTTTCATATTTTCCAACTTTGACATCATTGCAAGTAGGCACCCACAATAGAATTGGAAAAGGAGGAGGACAAGGAAAAAAAGGAATAATAGGTTCCTCCTCTAAAATTAGAGGTGTCTCATGATTTACAAGAGTTGGGAAAGAAGAAACATCAGGGGGTTCATATTCACCATGAAAAGAGATATGGACCAAATGCTCGAAATCTTGTTTCAAGAAATCCAAATTTGTACCTTCTTCATGAAATTCATAACAAATGTGAAGGAATCGATTAGAAAAATCCTCAACTGATTCATTAGATTTGATTCTTAGTTGATTAATTCTTTTAAGGAAATCCCGATAATCATACCTATCAAATTCTAAGTGAATCTCCTTGATGATATGTTCGAAAGAATGAATGGAAGTGAGTGGTAGAGTATGACACCATCAGTTAACTCAACCTTCAAGTGTTAGGAAGAAAATAATACAAGCCACATCTGCACAGTCAATTTCAAGTGTTGGAAAAACTCAAGAAAAATATATGCATGCTTAGTAATGCATGTATCACCCTCACTATCAAACTTAAATTGAGACAAGTCATAAAGTTGTTCCATGGAGATTAAAACTTTACCATGGGATATTTTAGAGAAATATTCCTATTATGATTTTCCAATGAGCCATTTAAAATAAAAGATTCAAAATAGACTCAACAAGAACAATTTGTCATTTGACCCTCCTTCTAGCACCATTTGCTAATAGTGTTGGAAATATGTCAACCAAGGTGGTCTCCTTGATGAAAATTCCCAATTAGACTTCACATCATTTGGTGTGGGTGCCCTTCTAGAAATAAGGTATGGATGTCGTATATTATTAGAGATATGCCTTGGCTACAAAGTTCAACACAATAGATTAATACAAAGGTACTTTTGGATTAGAAAGTGAGTATTCCTTGTGGAATGTTCAACTACGGAATGTATCAAGTTCCTTCTACTGAGATGGGAGAGAAAAGAGAGCTGTTTAAAGACACGTAATAATACTAATATAGAAAATACACGTGAGCATGTACATATGAATGGATCGTTGGACAACTAGTGAAATAGTTCACATAGAAGAAACAATTGATAAAAACACATACAACACACCTTCAATAAGATAAGTACCAAAGCCACGGAAATAGTTCAACTTCCTTAGTATATATGAAAACAACAGACATTGCAAACATTCAAAGAATAGTCTTACAATATTTGCGACATATGCATGACAGTGTGTTGGCTCAACAAGATTATGAATTAAGAAAAAGTTCCAAGATACATCAAGACAATGAACACCACTAGCCCCAATAGTGGAGTGTTAGAGAAACCACTTGCTCCTCTAAAAGAACTATTTTCCTCTTTAATGCTTGGTAGGAGGAGGAAAGGTAAAATGTTCTTTGCATGAGTTATGAGGGTGTATATATATAACAAATGGGGTGACCATTCACTTCCCTTATGACTCTTGGACTACCCTCATGCCTATTTGACTTCTCTTTGACTCTTTGACTCCTTGATGACTTTTCACATTCTATGGATGACTCTTGGACTTCCACTTTACATTACATTTCTACAATATTGAATTTACATAATCCACAAATAATGTGGAAAATTATGAGTCATATACATCTTGACATACCACCTTGACAAGACATGACATGGAATTAATGACATAGATTACATGATGATATGGTAATGTCAAGCCACTCTTTCTGTTGCTATCTTTGTGTCTTCTTAAAATATGGGACATATTCTTCTTCTTCCTCCTCCATAAGGCTCGTAGGTAGGTAGTCTTCAATGAGATCTTGATATCCAGTTGTTGTCGCAATCTGGTGTCCCTTTGTCTTCATTGATTTATCAACTTGTCTTTACAACTACAAAAGGTGTCTTCCAGGAAGGTCTACTTCTTTGTATCCTTCATCATCATCCTGTCATGACATGAAATGATACCTACAACTAAAATCCACTCATGACAAGACGATAACATTCTGATAAACCCCTAGCCTAATGTGCTTCATGAAAACAATTAACTGAGCTAGAATTGGGTGTTAGACTAGGAGAAAGGCTCAAGGATTTCCAGTTGTACAACTCAGGATGCCAGGAGCCAAGATTGAGCCTTGATATTGCTCCAATAGATAGTTTAGGTAGGATAGGGCTAGAGAATTGCGTAGTTGAGGGTCTCAAGGGGTCATGATGAGGGATTAAGGCTTGAGGTTTCACACTACACAATTCTGGAAGGACGGAGGCCAAGGGATTTCCCAGATGCACAATTCAAGAGGTTAAGGTTGAGGCTTGAGCCTTGAGATTATGTAGTGTGTAGGTCAAACATGTCAAGGAAAGGAAACTGCGCAATTGAGGGGATCAAGCAGACAAGATTAAGGATTGATCCTTGAGGTTGTCCATTGTTGAGTTTTGGAACGACATAGGCCTGGATATTGTGTAGTTTCATAGCTCAAGAGGTCAAGCTAGAAGCTTGTTGCTTGAGACTGCGCAATGTGCAGAGG
This sequence comes from Pinus taeda, assembly GCA_000404065.3. Classification (NCBI taxonomy): domain Eukaryota; kingdom Viridiplantae; phylum Streptophyta; class Pinopsida; order Pinales; family Pinaceae; genus Pinus; species Pinus taeda. Next base: position 218,552 of record APFE030103197.1, on the reverse strand, counting down.
AGGCTGACTAAAGATAGAGACCGTGTGATGTTTGTTATAAAATAATTTAGCACTCATGTAGACTTGATGCTCTTTTATGGCCCTGGGAAATCTCTTTTCCACATAGACTTGATCCTATATTAAAACATAATATTTCAAATTCCATACACGACTTTGGCCACACTAAATCACATACATATGCGTGTCCTATAACACTGCACCTGCACATACCTTTTAAAATATGAATAAATAAAATAAATGCTATTTTTTAGTGGGGTTCCATTAGGGGAATTTTGAGGTCTAAAATGGGCCTCCTAAGAAAAATGTACAATGAAAATAAACTTTATAAGAACCAATAGGATTCAAGTTGATGATGTCAACCATGGGGGATGATTCACCATTTTTGGAGTAAAAAAGTAAAAAGATTAAAAAATAACTAAATAATAAAACTACATTTTCAACTTGTATTTTCAACTTATCTCCCTAAGGTTTAACTAAAATTTCGAGTGAGAGTACTCGTTGAATGCAAAATTTAATTCCTCATCAATGGAGCACCCATGTTGCATAGTTTCGGTGGACCCTACTACATGAAAAATGAGAAATACATAAAAAAAAATGTGATTGTAATCACGTTTTTCATGTATTTATCATTTTTCATGTAGCAGGGTCCATCAAAAGTATGCAACATGGGTGCTCCTTGGATGATGAATCAAATTTTGCATCCAACGAGTGTTTCCACTCGAAATTTGAGTAAAACCATAAGGAGAAAGGTTGAAGTTACAAGTTGAAAAAAAATAGTTTTTTCTTTTTCCCTCTTAAATTTGATGATGTAATCTAATCTTATTTTATTATTTCCAGTATTATTTTATAATTTCCTTAGGAGGTCCATTTTAGACCTCAAAATTCCCCTAGTAATGGGCTTTACAGAGAGCCAACCTATAGGAGCCCATGGCACAACTAAATTAACGAATTTTAGGCAGTATATATACACCCCTTAGGTAGGCCTAATTCAGAGAACGGAAGGGATATCAACATTATACCCATTTTTCTCGTAGATCAAGTTTGTTTTTTCCATGCCTCCTGCACTCCTAGTCTATAGGAAACCCTGGTTTTCTTCATCATCCTTATAACATCTCCTTGTGCTTGTCAGAGAGGTTATCTTCATGGCTTGGGTTGGACAGATCCAAAGGAAGGCTTCGTCAGTTCTTTTGGCCAGGATAAGGTTGTACCTTTCCTGTACCTATTATTGTTAATCAATAAAGAAGCTCATGTCTTGTTCTTGATATGTTATTGTGTCATGAATAATGATTTATATGCTTATATATGATTATCTAACATATATTTTATGTATGCACATTGAATTATCTATTATGTATATGCTTCTATGAATTGACTTGCAAGTCTGCTCGTTCTAGAGGAGGCAGAGGGCTTGGACCATATGGGAACATCTTCAAATGTAGGACATATGGGTATGTTTCCAAATCCATGTTTGGTAATTAATATGTTTGGCATGCTTTTCTTTCTGCTCTTTGTTGATTATCTTGTTTTTCTCTATTGAGGCTTTCAACACTACCTTAGGGAAATTTTTCCACCAACATAATTGGCGACTCCATTAAGGAATACCATCAAGTATTTCCTAGAAGGGTTGTTGTTCTTTGATCTGGCTTTGGTTTTCTGTTTCTTGACTTTTTCCAGCATTCTTGACTCTTAAGAAATCTGGCCATTTAGCTCGATCTCTTGGATTAGGGTTGTCTTTTTTATTTTACCCTAGTTTTCAATTTTTACGTGGTTTTTATTATACAAAATAACATATACATACAATTTATTCTAAAGAGACCTAGTATACGTGTGTTTCTTTAGACACAATCGCATATATACATGGTTTTGTTGTTAAATAGTCACGTACAAATTTGAAAAATCAAATTTATTCATTTCTGGATTTTGCTAGGGGTTTGACCAAGTTTGTTTATGATTTCCTGATATTAATGAAGCTTGGAATTATCTTGCTATCTGTTTTTGTCAGTATCCTTCATATTTTTTGTGAAAATCCTGTTTCAACCTAGGGTTTCTAGTTTTTGAAGTTTTTATGTTTGAAGTTGGGTTCTAGATCATCTTTATGAAGTCTCTAGATGTTTTGTGCCTCTAAAATAGGTCTGGTTGTTCTTAAACTTGTTTATAGCCCAGTCTTTGAATTTCTTCTTTTGCAACCTTGAAGTTGGCTTATTTTTTATTTTCCTTGTTTGTTTGCGAAAGGTGTTTGTAATTCTTGGATGAATGGGAGATTTTAGTTCTCTGAAGTCTTTTTTATTTTCAAAATCTTTTGTATCTTTCTGATCAAATTATTTAAAGTGATTAAGTCTCTTATTCCGCTCTAGTATTTTATCCTTGTGATCATTGGTGACTAGTGAGATTTGGGTCTTTTTCATGTTGTTGGTCTTGAAATAGATGCTTTTTTTTCCCTTTCTGAACTTTCTGGTCTATTAGAATCTTTGAAAGAAAAAGAAAACATTTTCTTTGTATTTCTTTTCTTTTGTTTTTGTCTTTTTAGTTTTTTGGCAAATGCGTGAGTTCTTGTTTTAAGGCTAATACTATTTTTCTTTGAGGAGTGTTTTTCTTTGGACATTTACTTTTCTTTGCTTGTTAAATTGGCTTTTACTTTTAGGATCACATTTGTTTGATTTTCAACCTTTCTATGAATCTTTCATTCACATTCTAGTGTGCATTAGGGTAGATGTATTTTAGACATCATTTAGTCTTTTGTGTTAGGTGTTGAATGTGTGAGTGCTTAAAAGAAAAAGAAAAATAGTTTTGCTTTATTAATTTCCTCGTAGAACCTTTTTAGAAATCACTTTTCATTGAAGAAAAAGAGTTTCATTTTCATGTAGCTTTGGTTATCTATTTATTTTTTTCACGTCAAAACACCATTAGTTGTACTTCTATTTCCCTATGTCTTAAATAGCAGCCAATTAAAATGAGCACTTAATTTAAAATGAACTAGACTTTTTCTTTTGTCATAGGAACATCAACTAGTTTGGGCATTTAGGGCCTTGGAATAGGTGTGTGGAGTGTAAAATTTTTAAGGCCACTTAAATTGAAAATATAGAAGTATATTAAATACTGGAAATACAATATTGTTAAGCTATTCGGGAAATCTCCTCTAACATAGGAGTCAAGCATGGGGATGTGTGAAGATAAGGAAAGAGAGATTATCCTTCTCCTACTTGTTGGATCGCATGCCCATGAATGTTTCGGCCGAATTATGATTACGAGATGGTGACCTTAGTTGCCTATTTCTAGGGACCACACAGGTAAATACAAGGGGGAATTCTCATGGTACCTGAGGTAGATGTTGCATCACTTTCATAGTACTTCTGGAGGGTGCCCTTGCGAAGCTTGGGTACTTGCATTGACAAAGGGTATTGTCTGGAGTTCAATGTAACTACTTTTGATACCTTTGCTAGTAGGATTGTGCCCTTATCATCCCAGACTACCTTTAAGAGGTCATTTTCTTCACTTTATTGTATTTTGGTGTCTGGTCCTAATCATCCAGAGTAGAAATACTTGGAAATTACTTCTTTGGTTGTATCTTTAGGACTTTATAATGGATTTCTCTTTTATTTTTTATTTATTTGGCTTTAGGTGGATTTGTATTATCACTTTTGGACCTTTGATTCTGAGTGACTGACCAACCACTCCACTGGTCCTGAAAGGATTTGGCTATTTTTCTTAAAACTGTGGAGTTTCCTCCTTAAGGGAAAACGTTTGATTGTGAATCTCTCTTCCTTGAAAATTCATTTGAACGTTTTCATAACAGAAGTATTTGCATATTACTTGGGTATGGCCAATATTCTTATCGAGGCCAAAGAAGGGACCCCTCCAAAAGGGGATCCTTGTTCTTTTCATTTCTTTGGAAACATTGGTACCCCCTTGATGGCCACTTTTAATATTCTAAATGTTCTTGAAGCCTCTTCAATGGACACTTTATTTCAAGGGAATCAAATGGGTGTTAATTGTTCGTCTTCTTCACCAGATAAATCTAGGGTTGCTCTTTTTCCTCCATCTTGTAATAAGAAATATAAAAAGAAGATAAAGAGGAAGAATAAGAAGAAGAATAGTTATGTCCATGAATCATCACCAACCTCTACTAGTCATGTTGGAGATGAGCCTTCAACCACTGTAATTCATGTTGTGGGAATAATTCTAGTTATTGCAATTCATACTAGCAATGGGTCACCTATCTCTGTGAGTCATATTTCTGATGAATCACCTACTTCCACAAGTCAGGCTGCGGGAACAAGTCTTATCTGTCTTTGGAAAGGGACTCTAACCTTTGCAAGTCATGTTAGAGATCCTTCACCAGCCACTACTAGTCATATTGGAGGCATTAAGGTTGACCAGAAACCTAGGCGTAGAATATTTAAACCTAAATTCCCTTGCAATATATGTAAGGGAGATCATCTTACTCATTTGTGCCCTAATATTTCAGTGGTACAAAGGTTGTGGTCTGATTCTATAGGCTCTTCTACTCCTGAACCTATTATGGTTTCTCAACAATATACTTAGCCATTGGTTGATGAAGTGGTCAAGCTAGTGCAATATTTGGCCGATCCCACTCCTCTTTTAGGGGGTGAAGTGCATAACAACAAAGTCTTCTTGATTTCTATTTGAAAGTATTCTGGTCTAGGGGGCATGTTAATCTCTTCGAGTGTAACCCCTCCAAGTTCTAGGAGTGCTTCCTTTCATTGGGATAATCTTGTTGAGCCTTGTCTTCCTTCTGTTGCACCTTTCCAAATAAGTGTTAGAGTTTATTCCACAAGTGTCTATCGATGTATTGTGGATTAAGGGTTCTCTGCAAGTATTATATCCTCCTCGACTTGGAAAGCTTTGGGTTCTCCAAAGTTGTTGGCAGTTGATAGTCAATTGTTATCCTATGATAGAAGACCTGGTGAATCTATGGGAATTCTTCCTTAATTTCCTATTACTTTAGGTGGGAAGACTATCTTAATTGATATGGTGGTGGTTTCTGCCCTTTAGACTTTAATATTTTACTTGGGCATGATTATGTCTATGCTATGAATGATATGGTTCCTTCACTCTTTTAAGTGATGTATATTCCCTATAATGGAACTATTTTAACTATTTATCAACTTACATATGATAATAACCATCCTAATTTGAACTTAGTTCAAAATATCCCTTGGTATGTTCCAAGTGTTCAAGTAGACTCTGTCTCGCCATGAGTGAACTATGTGCATTATATACTCAATGCTCAAATTCTTTTGAGAAGGATCCTTTGAATTATTTTTTTTCCCTCTAGGGACTTGGTCCTAGAAGCTGATCGAGTGATTTCTCCTATGGGGACTTGGGACCCCTTGCTTCCCTCTTTTGATCCTTCTAGTTCTCATGATTTCTTGGATGTTGAGTTGCCTTCGCAGGAGGACATTTTTGAAGCCATGAGTTTTAGCTACCAAAGGAGTCCTTGGCTTAAGTCCTGCAAGGGGCTTGTCCTGAAGAACTATTATGCATAATATGTAAGGCTGTGTGGTTCCTTGTACCATATTGTATACATAAGAACTTTTAAGACTTCTCCTTTGGGTATTTTTATGGTTGATCCACTCTGTTAGGCATTGGTTCTCAAAACTGGCATATAGGTTAGGTTCTCCACCTACATTTTGCATTATCTACTTCCTTTTCTATTTTAGCCTTAGGATCAGCCCTACTGAGATGTGACACAAAACCTTCTCACTGCTTAGAAGTGCCGTAAATTGTGTGGTAGGAGCCTACCTTATCATGGGCTCCCTAAATAGTGCCTTGATGTCACTTGGCACCCATCCTAAACTTTTGTTTCGAGGCTTGATAGTCCTCTTTAGTTACACCATGAATTTGTGTTGAAGCCTCATTCTTATTCTTCTTCACTATTTTTTGGCCTTATATCCTAGAGGATCCCATGTGTTAAGGGGTACTATTGCATTACATTTTGACCACTTGTACCCCTTTTGGCCTTAAGCTGGCTTCATTTGGACTCGAGTATAAACCAATTTTGACCATGACTTTTTGCAAGTTCAAACCATGCATTCATTAGCCTTTGTGACTTGACACCCTTTTCTTCGTGGAGAGAACATTCCTTGAGTGTCGATGCCTAACATCTGCCACCTTGAATTGAGCATAGGATTGTTCCAGACCCAGGAACTAGTGCACTTACCCTTGACACTCGTTCTCTCTAGTGTAATATAGGCATTATTTTATTCCTTTTTAGGATTTGAAAATGAAAAAGACAAAAAATCAATTATTCCTAAAAGAGTGGGAATGAGACAATTTATTCACTATTTGATGGAAATAAGAGTCAACGGTGTCACCCTTGAACAAATCAATTAAAATGAGTCTTTCATTTATTCGTATGGGACTTAGTTTGACTTTAGGGAAGCCATAACCTTGTTCTTGAGTCAGTCCTCCTCCAATTGGTTATCTTTTCCAATCATATGGATATTTTGTTAACACCTCAAACATATACAAAGTTATCTTGTGCTACCATAAAGTCACATAAAGTCACATAAAGTCATGCTTTTGTTCAAGGGAAGTAAAACTGTTGTTGGACATTCTGCAGCGTCTCTTGACTAATTTCTGTTGGTCATACCTAGATTTTCAAGTTATTCTCAGTATCACATCATTTACATGGTCCTTCACTCGTGTTGCTTAAAAAGGTCCCCATTGACTTCTTACTGGCGGGTTTACTCTTATTTACACCGACAAATTGATCTGAGAGTATACCTATAGTTTATTGATATGTTACCTTGTGTTCAACATCGATCAATATTATGGGTCTTTGACTAAGTGGTTTCCCTTGTGTTCGAAATCAGCTTACATTATGACACATTAGGATTTGTGCAGTACCTTGGTTTCTATTTGACCCTATTGCTGGATTCCTCGCCTTTGTGTTAGATTTCATTATTGGTTGGTTCAGAGGAGTTTTGTTGTGAGCTAGACACATCTCTTGTATGCCAGAAATGTACTTTGGAATGGTTACCTCATCTCTCTTCGTCCGAGTTATTCCAAATTATTGGCCTGTGGGTTAGACTTGCATTAGTTGATGTGGTATGCCTTAATTCATTCCTTCCAGTAGATATTTTCACATCAACTCCAATTCATTGCTATGGGAACAAGGTCTAGAGTTCCTTTTTCAATAACTTAGGGTTTGCATTCATAAGTGGCAGACTCCTTCGCTATCGATAGTGAGAATCCATTAATGTCTCTTGATTAGTAGATTATATCATGTGTTCAACTTCAACACATTTATTCACACTTGTTATATTGTACTGGGGTACCTTGACACTCATTATCATTATTGGTGAGTTGTCTCGTGTTTGTTAATGGTACACATCAAGGACCGATAATCAAACGATTTCTCACATGGTCGATTTTAGCTCAATTATTCCCATATTGTAGAAATGTACCATCTGTGGTCGGTGAAGACCTTGGGTTGTGTCATCATCTTGGTTCACTTGAAAACTCCTTCATTTTTCTATTGGTGACACCTCCCACCTTTATATGTTGGCACCCAAGTTTATGTAGTACCACTATTCCACCTATATGACTTGGTACTTTTATTAGGTATGCAACATCATTGATCAAACAATCTTCTAGCATCATTGATCAAATATTATTTTGTATGTGATATTGAGATATAGCTCTACTCTGTTCCTTTATGGATATGATTTGATGATCCATTATGTATTATACATCCCCTTCTATTTACTTATGTATAGATTCTGGATCTTCTCTATACTTGATCAACAAGCATGCTTTATTAGGACTGAGCATGGGTATGCCCGCCTTAGACATGAGTTTTCTTTATGAATCCTTCCATAGGTATTTTATGGGCTGGAATCTAGTGATCTCCTCCTAGGTTTTCGAATGATTCCTCTTTGTATACTTAATATATTTCGGTCATCATTCACCCCTTCTGACCTCATATGTTGGGGGCATATGTTATATCATCATTTATCACTCCTATAGATTGGATGCTCTTTTATGGCCCTGGGCAGTTCCTTTTCCATGCATACTTGATCTTATATTAAAAAATAATATTTTGAATTCGATACATGACTTTGCCCACAATAAATCGCGTACATACGCAAATCCTATAGCATTTCACCTATGTATACCTTTTAAAATATGAAAAAATAAAATAAAATTCTATTTTTCAGGTGGGGTTAATGGGTTTTACCCATTGCCCACCTACTAGGGCCCATGGCACAACTGAATTAACCAATTTCAGGTGGTTTATATACACCCCTTGGGTAGGCCTAATTCAAAGAAGAGAAGCTATATTGACATTATACCCATTCTTCTCCTAGATCAAGCCTATTTTTCCCATGCCTCCTATTATCACTCTGTAATTTTTGAGGTTACAGAGTAAATCAAAGAGGTAACCTTAGAACCACTTTGGAAACTGGGAATCCAACCCTTCCAGTTAGAGAGAGGCATCTCTCTTTATGATTTATCTTTGTTTTACTCATGGTATTAGGCTAGTTATCATGTTCAGGTTTGGGTTTTTGTATTGTTGGGTTCAGATAGTGGAATTAGGCCATTGGGAAATGGAGTCACAGGTTTAGGTTGATGAAACATAGTGTTTACAGGCTAAACTTACAGGGCTGGGTAGGCAAGTTCACTAGATCCTTTCAAATCTATGGTGTGGAGGAGAAGAAAAAGATTCCGCAATCCAATTAAAAGGAGAACAATTAAGGATTCTATTTTTAATTTTCAATAGAAAACATAGAAATTATTCATAAGTAAGATATAGAGTGTACTTTTAAACAAATTATGTTCATACTCTTCTTATAATAATTAATATTTCATAAACATATATGAAAAACAATGAAAACATTTAACAAAGAAATATGCACTTCACCAATGAAATTGACACAAGAATCTTGTAATGCTTGAGCAGTATTATTGAAATATGATCAAAAGTAGCTCTGTGTGCTTCTTTACAACATAAGTCCTTTCTTCAAAACCAATCCCAACACTAATACTTTGATTTCTGAAGTATTTATACAAAGAATATCTACAAAATATCTTGATTCAAAAGATCAAGATGGAATCCTACTAATATCTAAACTGATTACAAAATTAGAACAATATAATAGGAATGTTCAAAGCTAAATGTTGACCCTATTTTTGAGGAACATTGTTGGTGACTGGGCCTCAAAATTTGCTGCGTTGTTTTGCCTTGTCGTCCAATTACGAATTACTCCAGTAATTTGCACAATTTCTCCCACCTATCTTCACTTGGGATTGAAAAATGAATAAACTTCTTGTATCTTTCATCAAAATCTGTGTGTTTATGAAAGTTTGGTTTGATGACAAATAGGTGTCTGACCTCATGACTGGTAAATAAATCAAAATCTAATGCCACCATGAATGAGTTCCCTATGATATGCCCTTTGATCCCTACAAACTTTGATTTGTCTTGGGAAATCTTGATTAACCTGTCCTGGTACTCGGTTAGGCTCATGAGCTTATTTTCTATATTTGTCAACTTTGGCAGACTTTTCATGTTCAACACCTGCAACTTCTTATGGAATCTGTCTATGTTGATTTCTAAATTCTGGCATTTTTGATCTAGCTAATTCATAAGAGTTCTTTTGTTTAGCATCCTTTTCATGTCCAGGATGGTCTCTGTTCTGTCCTGAATTCGCAGCTCCTGTAGTTCTTGTCTGTTCTTGGAATTAAAAAATTTGATGAGGGTTGTAGCTTCCCCAGGTTTCTACCCCCAAGTCTATTCTAGTCCTCCTGATTTCTTCTTTGGATTTCAGCAATAACTCCTGCTATTCAAAATTGATATTTATAGAAGGCCATATCTCTGTGATGGCTTCACCAATTTCAATACACATATGTTCTCTGGTTTCGGCCAAACTATGACCCATCACTGATTCACTATGTACCTCCTCAATTTTTAGATTTAACTAATGGGTTTTTTGTAACTCTGCCACATAAAATTATCAATATTTAACTTATGTTTTGATAGTGTCTTAAGTTGAGCTTTTAGCTTTGCAATTTCTTGCTCTTGGATAGTTATATTGTCCATGGCTCTTACCAATTCACTTGTTGAATCTGTTGTAGTTGTTGATGTAGATGTAGAAGCTCATGTAGCTATGGATACTGCAATTGGAACTATAGTAAGAGGAACTATGGCTAGCTGCTACGCCTACTCTTTTTCTTTGATCAATTTCTCTAATTCTATCTCCATGTCTCTAATTTATCTATTTAGCTTTATGACTATCATGAACATATCCTTTTTTTGCTTCTCACTCTCCCCTAGCTCCCTGGCCCGTGGATCCTTCGTAGTAGGAAAATTCAATTTTTTTTCTCGCAAGGATGCTATATCAGCATATTTTTTCTTCAGATGTTCTTCAACTGCCTTGATATCTTTGGGATTACAACCCAACTTTATCCCGAAGTCTTCTAGTGACTTGATTCTAGTCTCCTTGGCTAAGGATGAAATCTTCTCTATTTTGAGCTGGGACTGTACATTGTTTAGTGATACCTGTAATTTAGAAGCAGACATAGCTATGTTAGTGAGCGTGGAATACATCATTTCACTTATTTGTCTATGCAGGTCCATCTTGTCTGTGGGATGAATATGTTGTGCATCAAAAGTTAACACAAATTTCTTGTAATCTGCAGATGCCCTAGGAGATGGTACTTTAGCTTCGAGAAATGCTATCTGCATTTTTCATTTCTATGAATCAAATGTTGATAGTAATCTATACTGAGAGACAATTGTTTGTTTCTAGAACTATGTTTAAGTGGAGGATTTTAGCATTTCATTCCTTTGCTTAATTGTCTTGTATTTGGCAAAACAGTTGGGCTCAACAATGTCTTGAGCCAAATCAATTGTCTTTGGTGTCTCTGGAGGATGTGTGGAAGTAGATGAAGATGGTGATCCTATGAATATTTCCTCCTCTCTTCTAGACACATGCATACCTATCTTTACAATAGCCTGTTGTTATTCTATGTCTTGCTGAAAAACATTTGCAGAGTTGGTTTTCTTCTTCTTAGTATATACTAGGAAATCCTTTGCTCCTATTTCCATCACTAGGGAAGATTCTTCTTCTCTTGCTCTCTTCTCCTGTTTCTCTTTAGATATGGGTGTTTGAGTGGTTTTAGTAGAGAGAACCTACTCCTCTACCTACTGCAGTGTGTTTTCCACCCATTGAGTCTAGTTCATGTACTACTCTATTTCGGGTCGAAGAGTATGTGAATAAGGTGTGGTATTTTTCTCCACCCTTAGATTTGATATCAAGCTAAAAGGATTATAAGACCAGGTGAAACTCAATTTAAAATTTATTTTCCTCAACAACAAATCGAACTCCTTACCAACTGATCTGGTATTATAGATAAAAGGTCCCACTTTGGCTTTAATCTTGAACTGGGCCTTCTTCTTGGCTACCATGAAATGTAGGTCATCCATATGAATCATCTTCCAAATGTACTCTTATGATAAAAGTCTCATAGGCACAAATTTGGGCAGTTTGTAGGGTCACACTTCACACCCATATATCCAAATTTCTGTGTATGTTTGGTAAATATACCGGTCTCCTGTCTTTACTTGATCACTGAGATGTAGAATCTTCTGAATGTCTTCCCCTATCCTAGGCTCCACATCACTATGTAGGAGACATACCATTGTATATAATAACTGGTCCACAAAGTCTGTGAAATCGAATTCTGTGGAATTCCTTCTCACCAAGGATGTCCATTGTATGGTTGACTGAGCATTACCTTTCTCATCCATCTTCTGCAAGGTAAAAGGGAATGTGTCTTCTTGCTGATAAATAAAAATGTACACTAAAATCGAGGAGTATTTGAAATATCCCTTTGTGGAAAATATGACAAACTGATCATGCATAGTCTCTACAATAAACTCGCTGTAATTAAAAATAACTAGTTGCTTACCAGTGGTGAAAATTTATAAGAAGCCAGCCATGGCCTCATCAACCCACTGGTTAGAGTGATAAATAAGAATATAGGAGATGATGGAAATATTCCACTTAGTTCCCTCAAGGAACATGGAAGATGAATATGGAGGATTGATTATTGGTAATTAGGAATCATTAGACAGAAAAATTTCAAAGATCTTGTCTCTCTAGGGAGAAGTTACATTCTTATAGAGCTCTCTGAGAGAGTCTACTGACAATGGCTTAGCTGATTCTGCGATAGTTTCTAGGAGCATTTGAGTGATGGCTTTAGTTGTGATACTGATAAACAAATTCACCATTGTGACTTATGATAGCTCTCTGAGAAAGGACATAACTTAATTGGCACTAGGAAACAAACTTAGGGAAGAAATGGGTATGTGGGAACATAAAATGAGGTAGGGTAGAATCCCATAGATTAATTTCACCGCTTTGGTTGAGGAATTTTTGTTTTAACCAACTGTGAAATTTGAACACGTCGAATTCACATTTGGTTTCAACAATTTTATACTGCAAGTCTAACAAGGGTACATGATCTAAGTCTAGAGGTGGGGGTAACATAGGGTTCTTTTTTGGCTTGTTTTCCTTTTCTTTGGGGAGTTTCATTTTAGTGGGAATGATGAATTTTATGAGATAAGGAAAGGTGACAGGTTACCTGGAATAGGAAAATGACAGAAAAATGGTCAAATGGGTTCGTGATGATAGTCTGAAATACTAATAGTTCGGAAATTCAAACGATCACTATGTGGCTTACAAATCTGTAACAGGCTATTCATCATACGACATGGTGAAGGAGAGAAATTTTACATTTTCTGATCATTTATATATAGTAATTTCACAGTTATCGTTAATATTGTTACCATTAATAGGGAGCGGGTCCGTTGCATAAGAGCGGGAGGTAGTTAATGCCACAATTGCTTGCTGACACGGCGAGAGGTGTGCCAAGTGGCAACATAGGATTAGGAGGAAGTAAGTCATCGAAATGAGTTTTAATGGTTGTGAGTAGTCGCAGGAGTGGGGTCCGTGAGGGTGAAGTGGTAGAGAGTGCATGAGGTCAATCTGAATCATTGATTTTTAATCTAAATTGAAACTTAGACTGAAGTAGAACATTGTACACCTTATTATAGGTGCATTAAAGGACGATTAGCCTTTACTTAAGGTAAAGTTAATCAAAAACTATTTTTTTCTAAAAACTATTTAGAAATAATAGAATGTTGCATTAAAACTAGTAGAGCACACTTTTATTGATTTTTCCTATCAATTAGTCACGATTAAACCAAGTGATTAATTTATTCACTAGCCTAACCTATGTATTCCTAGCCTAATCATGATTAAAAAGTGTGATTAGCCAAATTATTTCGAATTTTCCTATTTACCAAGTGGCATTTAACAAACATCACACTTTATTCAAAATTTGTAAAAGTAAACTGATGTAATTATGATTTTTCTTCTTGGGATTTAGATTTTCTCACCTAGGGGAACATTTTCAAACATATTTTTTGTTTTGTTTTGTTTTCATTTCTTTCTTTATTCTATTTTTCCTGTCCCTACAATTTTTTTTCTTTTTTTTTTTCTTATTATATATATATATATATATATATATATATATATATATATATATATATTTATATATATATATATAATATATATATATATATCTATATATCATATTATATATATATATTATATATATATATTTCTTTTGGAAATAAATTTCAAACATAAAACATTATTTACATTTTTCAAATATAAAATATTCAAGTAAAAACAAATTCTCCTATGAAATATAGGACCCTAACAGTGGCTCCAATGTGGATGGCATCCTCCTTGTGAGGTGCCAAGAACACCATAGATTCAGTAGCCTTGGTCCATTGGGCATGCTGAAAAGATCTTCCAACTGAATTGTTTCACTTGTCTTTTATTCATATTTATGGTAACACATCAAATAGAGGCTCAGGGCCTTCACTGCAGGCTTCAACTTCTGTTGATAGTTTCCTGCACTCTTTCAATATAAAAGTGAAATGGTATTTTACAATGGTGATGAATGAATTATCTTACTCTCATGGAAAATAATGCTTAAGATTCCTACCATTCATAGGTCCACCTAGCATCTCTTCTCCTTTCAAATTGATTAACAAAAACACATTATTGCCCCTAAAAGCTTGAATCTTAAAAGGCCCTTTCCATAAGTTGTCAAATTTGCCATGTTTTCCTTTATCCTCATTTCTAAAATCCCATTTCAAAACAAGATCATTGAGTTTAAAATCATCTGCCTTAGTCCTTCTATCATAAATTATTTTGATATTTTCTTGAGTGACTTGAGTTTTATGATAAAATTCTTCCCTTGGCTGTTGTAATTGAATATTTTGGTCTTCACTTGAGCTTCTTGCAGAAGTTTTAACACTAGAATTCCCAAAGAAGATGGGAAAACATCTGTCCCATACACTATTTGGAATGGTGACATTCTAATGGATTTCTTGGAAGTAACTATGTCTTCCCGTTGTAGCTAACTCTAGTACCCTATGGCACAAGTGATGCAGGAGAGATAGAAATCTCCCTAGAGATAGACTCTGGGTTGATTGTAGACCAGTGCCTAGGACATCTTAAATAGACGAGTCATGAAAGATTATATGTGAGGGGTTATCAACACTCCAATCATCAAATAAAAAGGTAATAGGAGGGGCTTGGTTCAATAAGCCTTCATTAAGGTGGACTCAAGCCAATACAGGGATTCAAATGAGGGGGTATATTGACACATTATTAAAAGATAAATGTCTTCTCTTGGTGGTCGACACACAACAATGAGGCAACTTTAAAACTAAAGTTGGAGTAGTGGTGGAGAGGAGGAAAAGAAGGAGGGAAACATATGCAGAGGGTTGTAAATGAACAAAATCCTTAGAAATAATATTCCAGTAGAAATATGGAAGAGAAAGGAAGGTGAAATGGCACAAATAGTTGACCATTGATTAAGGTTTCAAGCTACATATTAATATGGGTATCATTCTCTGCTTAACAACCAAAGTAAATCTGAGCCACCATAGGTACTGTAAGCTAATCACAAACACAAGTAAATCTGTAATTCTACAGGTACTGCATGATAATGAATAACATAGGTAAATATGTGATATGCACAAGTAATGTTTACTATTGAGAACCTATGATAAATCCATGAACCAAGAAGAAACCAACAACTCCATTAACACTATTTCAGGGAAAGAAATACACAAGTGAAATGAAATTACCAGGAAAACATGTTGCACGTCCATTATGCTTGGAATCAATAGGGAGTTTAATTAATCCAAAGGGTCCAAACAACTAGTCCATACATTAATCCCAACTTTAGTTCAATCCCATGAATACAACAAGTAGAACAAATGGTATCTCAGAACTCAGACTCAACGGGTGAGAAATTCTGAAACCAACCAGCTTGCCCAACCAACCAACCAACCCCCCTCTTTACAATGTTTCTTCCCCCTATTTATAAGAGGAGGGGGAGAATTTATCAAACATGATTTAATACAAAATATCCCTGGGCCGAGTCTCAGCTGTCATATCAACTATTTGTCTTGGCCAAGGTGAAGCTCTATTGCCCAAATTGTGATTACAATAGGGATTTCCTGCATTTCTCGGAATCTTACATAAATTAATGAATAAAGAAGGAAGATTGAAAGAGGAAGGAGGAGGTGTCCCTCTACTATTCTTGTGGAGGCCTCTGGTTGAGTCACATCCTTGCCGCGATGCATTTCTCTGTTGTTGAAGCAGTTCACTATCTATTCTCCCTTAAATGCTTTCGACGCTGACTTTGGAGGCATATTGCAAATTAATCCTTCCATGAATGCACCCATACCTGTTTTGAATGATACGTCCCCCATGATTTACTACTAAAGTTGCTTTACGGGTCGGTTATGCCGATTCAGTCTTAAACCTCTTGCTGAACACAATCGACACCCGGATATGCCTGGGGATATGTATTACAGTGTAGCAGAGTATTATTTTGGGTGTGGATTTTATTGTAGAAACACACGAAACAAGCGAGTTCCGACTATTTTCTGATTTCTCCCTTAGCCCCTCACACTTCCAGCCCCTTTGTACTTCTTCCTTCATGTGATTAGGGGCTTGACCAAGCACTTAGCCCTCAGGCGCTAAGGCCTATGGAAACTTGTCCAGGAGCCTTTTTCCTTTATAACTCCCGGATCCTTGATTAACTCTTTATACTGCATTGGTTGATATCCCGGATGCAAAACCCTTATATAATACACCTCAATAAATTATTGCATTCAGAGGGCCTTTTCCTTTTCGCAATCGCAATCGGGGAGGATATCGATGAGGCACTGAATTTTTACTTTGTGTGATCACCAATCCCCGGGGTGACGTCATCACTACCACGTGTGACCCTATGAGTGGTGACATGTGTCACTCGGAAACGGCCCCACGAGGCCCCTGAAAATGTTGAAGCAAAGTGACATGTCTCATCCATACTGTCATGTCACTACCATATTGCCACTTCATTGATGACGTCAGCGGTCATGTCAGCTCTTACGACCAAGCATATGCCACCAGGTGGCCCTTAGGAAGAGAGAGAAAATGGACTACCTGACCCTATTTTTGCATGGGTTTCCTTTGTAAAATTATCTCGACCTTCCTTGACAATTTTACACAATGTCGCAGAATCACACCCCGCAAGGTTTTAGAGTGGTAGCCCCTTTATTCCGCCGATTGCCAATAATGCAGGATCGCAGGATTTCCCATCGCCAATATGTCATACCACCACATGGAGGAGAGAGAAGGGCATGACCCAATCTTGGTTTTTTTATGCTTTTCCTTTGTAAACAATTTTTTACCCTCCTCAACGATGCACTGTATATTGCAAATTGATGATAATGCAAGGTTTTGGAGTGTGTAGGACTACGATGTTGCGGGACTATGGGATCATGGGATTGTGGGACTATGGGATCATGGGACTACAGGATTGCAAGACTGCGTTACTATGGGACTGTGGGACCTGCGGGACTATGTGACTGCAGGACTACGGGATTGCAGTACTAAAGGACTACGAGATCATGGTATTGCAGGACTGCGGTGCTGCGGGACCTATGGGATGCGAGATTGCGATTTTCCCCTGGAATTTTGATTGCAATTTACCTTTCTCCTTTGGTGTTTTCTCCTTATTTTTTAGCTTTCCCAAGGGTAACTTCAACATGCTCTAACTTCTGCTCTAGGAGTCCATTTTTGGACTTCCATATACTGTTGGAAAGCTCCTTCCCAACACTAGGAAATGGAGAGGGTATGATTAAGCTTTGATAGCTTCTGTGGCTTAAGACGTATAATCAAACTTCACTGCTATTTGGCATTTGAAGCAAATGATGACTGAAAAAGCAATGAGTGACAACATTGGCTCCTACTGGGGACAGTGCCTTGCTAGCAAGGTGCTCAGAACCTACAGACCAGCATCCTTCACCATTGGGAATGGAGTCAGTAATAAATGAATATTTGCTACTAGGGATAGTGCCTTGCTCGCAAGGTGCTGAGAACCTGTAGATCAGTATCCTTCACCATTGGACATGGAGTTAGTAATAAATGAATCTTTGTAATCAGCAATATCTCCATGGGACTTTCCTCCTCAATCTACAATGAAGAAATAAAAATTCTAACAACTGAAAAGTAAATTCTCAGCTGGTGAGCTTATTTGTGTACATTCATCCTTATGCATAGAGCTTAGTTCAATTAAGTATGCTCAACCCTCCAATGGCGTCAGGATAGCATTAGAGTACTGGACCATATGACTTCATACTGTTGAAAAAGAAAGATGCAAATAAGAATGCACCATGAAAAATCAACAAATGAAGAACTTGACACATGTTACTGAAACAACCTCTATTTCTAGCTTAAGAATAGGCTCATGTACTCAGCCATAAGGTCATGGAATACATGAGGAAAGTTTGTAGCTGCCTTAATTTCATAAGTAGTCTACTAACCAATATCCTCTTGGTGAGGGCAGCCACAAACACCTTTCAGCTCCTCAACTTCATCATTTTCAAGAAAAAATGGATGTTGATCTTTTACTGCCCATTTTTCAATGGGATAGCTGTCCTCAAAATCTGCAACAGACTCTTCATTGTCAGAATTGTAAGAGTCATAGATTGGAGGGTCTGTTGAGAATTATTGGCATAAATCTTTCCGCAAGAATTAAGCTTTGGGCTCTTCTTGAAAAACTTGTTGTTGGGAGCTTTCTCCCCACTAACTGGTAAACATCTCCTTCTGCACCTTCATGACCATTTCCTCCTCCTCTAAATCATATGAATCATAAGTTGGAGGAGATCCTTGATCCTGCTCTCCATGTGAAAGATATGTATCATGGAATGGAGCCTCTTTGCTGACCTCCTGATGGGCCTCTTCTTCTTGTTCAACTTCCAATAACTGGGAGTATGGTAGCTCCACCTCACTTGAATCTCCATTAGAGTTATATTCATAATAAGAAGGAGAAACATCAAACTCAATTGAATAAGCCCTCTGAGAGTTTAGTGGAAGCTCAATGTTGTTTCCTTCTTCTCTTTCTTTCTCATGGGGAGATTCTTCTTAATGTGAGTAGATATCTTCTTAAAATGAGCTCTCACATACATCTTCATTAGGATTATTTACCTCAGGAATATCTTCATCATTATAAAGTTTGCAACAATCGGTGCATAAAATCTTTTGAAATATTGATGGAATGTTGTATGAAAACATTTCAAAGAAGATATGCTACCACAAGGTATCGTTTTAAACCAAACTCTAGCATACACATTGTAGCATTGCTTTAATCAATCCTAATTGATGAAGACTGCAAACATTAATTGTCAAACCAGGGTAGGTCTTACTCTTTCAATGGAGTTTCCACTATATGTGTCGATACACTACAACCAAGAATGAAAATAGAAAGAAACAGTAAAGGATGCCGCTGAATCAATTGTAGAAATTAAATCATTCATGAAGAAATTAAAACACTCTATAGAGATGAAATCACACTTCACAATTACCAAATCAAGGGCACGCCACACACTAAACCAGTGACTACACCACCTGGTCAACTACCATTCTGTTTAATCAAACTACTGTAACAACATAATATAATTCTGGAACTGAAGCGAATATATTCTACAATTTATAAAGAAACAATAGAAAACCATACAAACAATAAAATAAATAATAATATACAACTACTTCTACTATTGTAGCCCCTACTAAAGAGGAGGGCCCTGCCTCCCTAGTAGGGGCACAGGAATGAACACGAAATTAGTTAAAGAATCAAATGAGGAGTAGTAACAACATCACCATAGTGCCTTCAATATTAAAAATAATTAAAAGTTACAAGATAGAGTGACAATTCTTTTCTCTATGCCGTCCCCATACATGAGAAATCGAGTTTCTTTTATAGTTATTACATACCCAAAATAAGGAATAGATCAGTCATGAGAATCTCATGGTTCTCATGCTACTCATAAAATAGAAATCATTATAACCTAATCCTAAATACAAATGCTATTCAGATACATTGTTTAAGATCACAACTGTGTGGATCTGTTACTTCTAAACCCGATAGCTGTGTATGGAATAGTACCCATGACTTTGCCAACTTTGATGCAACAACATCCTACGGTCAAATGATGGTTTGGGATGCAACAACAATCACTGGGTAACAACAACACCTGTAACAACATACAATGTGTAATAGCCATCTGTAACAACATATAGAGTGTAAAAACAATCTAGTCTACCCTACTCCCAAATTGATGAATGCAACTTGTTCACTCCATAACCTCGCTCTCGCAAGGAACACCTGAAAAAGAGAAGAGGATCCAAAAGACTTCTCCAATGCTGACCCAAGTTAGCCACCAAAAGTAATATTGTATCATTATATTCAACAAAACATGGAAAAATAACATGATGACGAAATAGGTTGTATAAATGAGAAAAAGGGTGATTAACATGTGAAGTTTCATTGGTCTGGAGGGAAAGAGGATCAAAATTGGGGAAATAAAGTGTAGGAAATAGGTATAAAAACCACACCCACATCTCCCCCCAACTGAAGCAATTGCATGTCCCCTTGTAGAACCTCAATTCCACCTGCTACACCCTCGATGCAAGTCTATAAAATTATAGGCACCAACAGTGTCTTCACCAGGAACCTTGTACCTCTGAGTAGCCATCAGCTATCATAGCCAGGATTCTTCTTCATAGTCGCACAAGTGGTAATTTGATTGGTATTCTTCCACTAATAACCAAATAAAAGGAAAATTGAATCTAAGTCCAATCAAGAATGCTCCCAATATCTACACTTCCTAGGAATATTCAGGTACCCATATAAGAACAACCACATAATTCTTGTACTCAAAAGGATATCCTTCCTCTAATTCAACACTACAAGCCTCGGTGCGCTTAAGGCACCCTGCTAATGCTCGAATTTTTATTTTTGCATACAAATTAAGGAAAATCCCCACAATCCTTTTTGTATAAGTGGTTGACTATTCCCTAACCCTTGGGGAACTCAGGAACAACTTTAAAATACATATTAGTTCATAAACTATTTCTGGTTCATCTCTGACCCATAATACTGCCCTTTTTTCATTGGTCTCATCTAATTTCATGGTTAGATGCCATTCAATTTGGTTTCTCATAAAATAAAGGAAGGCTCGCAACTACAAATCTTCCATACAGGAGAAAACACTTGCCACCATCTTTGTGTTGACATATTCACACATTATGTTATGCAAAAATAGCTCACAAAGTAAGCTCTGTTCATCAAAATGACAGGTACACAAAATTTAAAGAAAAGTACAGGTAGAAGAACCCAAATAAGGTCTATTCTCAAAGATTGCTTTTAATTGAAACAAATAATAACATTCCCAGAGGAACAATGGATATGATGGGGAAGGTCATTTGCATCCTAGCAGGTTCAAGGCAAGCTCACGAAGCTTTGTCTTATCATTTGTCAGATCCAGAACCTGCCGTTGTAACAACAACAGTTGTTCATCCTTCTTCTTCATAGCTGATGAGCCTCATAAATGGTAATTATATGGGATCATTTTACCTCCTAACCTAGTCAAATCAACCATTCTCTTAGGTTATTGTATGATTTTCTGATTATATTTATCCTTATAGGGTGAGTTGAGTTAGTTATTATGCCATGTGGTCTAACATGTATCAAATTATTGATGGATTTCAAGGTCAAAGTCAAGGATCTAGTGGTCAAAATGCAGCAATAACTTGAAGTAGACAGAGGAGAGGTCTTATAGGAGGGAAACCCCCTCATTTATTTCTCCTCACTTCGAATTCCCCTTCATTCAGCTCGGAGTACAAGCAGCCGAATCATGCACTAGAAGGCAATCGAGCAAGTGGAAGATGATTGATAGTTATCTCGAGTTTTGGGAGCCAAGCCTCCCTGATTTTAAGGAAGCTATTGGTAGCTTGAAATGTATAAATAGAGGGGCCTAGGGCCTCACTAGGGTCTACTTTTTTTTTCTTGTGTAAACTCTGCTCAAATTTCAAGCTTACTATTTTATGACAGTTTTATGTAATCTTGCTATTTTTTGAAAATGAAGATGGAATACTTTTAGTGCTAGCACTGAGTTACCTCAGAGGGATAAAGCTCTTGGGTTAGGGCCCAATCCAAGTATCCAAGATCATCTTTACTTGTATTTGTATGCTTTACTTTAGTTTGTAGATTAGTTTGTTGTTAGATGTATTTCTCTTATCGTTAAGAATAGGTTGCTTTTGATGATTTAGTAGCTTGCTTCCATTTTTGCTTTCTATAGCAGGTTAAGTAGTGATCAAAGAAGATTAAAAAGGCTAGAAATAGTGCCTTGGCCTCTCTTCCTCCCTCTGGGACCATGATTTGAGGCAAAGACTCTCTTGCTGCCCCAAAAACACAGATTTTCCTCATTCCTAGGACTTCTAGTGTTTGCAGCTCTCTAGTAGGTTGATAGACTAGTTTTGCTTTGCTTTAGATCTTCTTTATCATGTTCACTTCCTTATTTGCAATATTCCTTTTGCATGCTTTCCTTTCTTACAACATTTCCCAACATTTCCTTATATACATCATAGTTTAGGCCATTTTAATGCAAAACTCCGTTCTTCCTAGGGTGCACTCATTTCATTGGTTGCTTTATTTTCTTGGCTGATTGTTAGTTTCTATACAACAGATCTCTTCCAGCAGTAGGCCAACTTACCAAAAATTACATCCTCCATATGATCCATGCCCTATAGGTCTCCCAAACCTCACCTCAATTCTGCCCTAGTTTCCTTATTTTTTATAGAATCTCTTCCTCTCTACTTGAGAAAACCCAATCATCTTTCTCTCTCTTGGTGATTCATGGTAGACCTTAGGCACCCTATCACCTTATTCCAACCTTCATCCACATTTTTCACCCACTCTCACACCCTCAAAACAATGAAAATTTCTCTCGGCCTCCTCCTGTAGGCCTCCTGTAGTTTCCCTGTTTTCCTCCTGTAGTTTTCTATGTCCTCCTATAGTTTTTCCTGTAGGCTTTCTTCTGAAGGCCAATTGTGGGAAAAGCCTTCAGAAGTCCACCTAAGAACTCCTAGGACCCATCCAAACCATTCTACATCCTCCCAAGATCCAAAACTGCCCTCTAATGCCACCTGTCCGTTGCCACACTCACACACAATAAATTAGATGCATGTTAAATTCACATAAAAACACATAAAAATCCAAAAATATATTTTTTTCTTATTTACTTCCAGAAATAGATTGGTTAGATTTTGTTTACTTCTTTGAGTAGGTAATGGCATTTCTTTCATGGTTTTCATAGTGTTTTTGGAAAAAGTAGAATTAGCTTGTTAATTAGGGTTTACTAGGTTTTGCTTTACAATCCAATCTTTCTCCTTTCTGCAGTTAGAATAGCATCTGTAGAGTAATCTTTATTTTCTTTCATCACACATAGAGTTTCTTCTAAAATCTACAGAAGTTGGCTTGAGCTCCTAGTGATCTGGTGTCGGCTGACCAAGTGACAACCTGCAGTGAGAACTAGTAGTTGTGCATATAGCACCAACGCTTCCTAGTGTGTTATGAACTACCTGGTTGATAAAAGTAAAGTAGGTAGCCTAAGAGTTGCATTATTCTTGCCGCAATACTGGTGCTCACCACTTTTTGGCACCTTTTTCGGGGAAACGTCAGAATATTCTATGATTACTGCTTTCTTCTATTTCCTATTGCAACATTCTGCTAATAGTTTATTTCGGTAGAAGTAGACTATTGATTTCTTTTCTTTTAGTTCTGCATTTCCTTGATTTCCTTTTCAATTCTACAAATTTCCATTCAGAAAGTTCATTTTAGCTAGTTACAATTTGTTTTGTTCAATCACAATTTTAGTTTTTGCAGGTACTTTCAGTGCGAGGAAAAAGAAACAAAAAACCAACCAAAAATATTTTCTTTCATGCCTCATAGCAGTAGAGATAACTTAGGAAACTTTTTGCCCAACACCCCCACTGCTTCACACAACCAAACTTCTCTCTTCTTCGGTGGCTACAATAAAGAAGAACCCTTAGGTGAACATCCAAACATATTTGAAGAATCTATAGGGAAGAAGAAGAAGAAAACATTTCTCTGGAGCCAATGGCTGAAAACAGAAATGCTAGGGGAAATGGAGAGAGAATAGAGGGTACCTTCCCCATTCGGGATACCAATGGGGACACAAAAATGAAGAATATAAGTCCTTGAGCCCTACCTCACTTCCATGGTCTGACTATAGAAGATCCTAACACCTTCTTGTTTGAGTTTGTTGTCATCTGTCAAACTTATGACTATGCAGAAGATGAGCAAAAGTTGAAACTTATCCCTTCTACTCTCAAGGACGCAGCACTGCGGTGGTTCATGGGATTACCTGGAAATAGCAACACAACTTTGGCTTAGATGTAGCAGGCCTTTAACAAGGATTGAGACTATTGTAGGTCAAAAGATACTAAAGAAGAAATCTTCTGAACGACCATAGGAAGTGATGAGTCCCTAGAAGACCATGAAGAGAGGTTCCAACTCAGTTACACAAGGGCTAGGTGTACACTTGACCCTGAGTCTCTGAAGTTGGTCCTACTTAGGGGAATTCAAGAAGATCTTTTAGACACCCTCCATCTACTGGCTGGAGAATACATCTACCAACTATCCTATGAGGACATAAAGATTGTTTTTAAAAACCATTCTAGAGCAGTCAAAAAGAAAGTTAGGGGGAGTCAACCCATAGCCAGTACCTCTTCTTCCAATTCATCCATTAAAGGTGAAATTGGAAACATGCTGGAAGACTTCAAGAGTGAGATGTTGTATAATCTTGCCATGCAAATGGATACTTTACATATCAAAAGAAAACAAGAGGAAGCAGAGAGGGATTTGGCCATTTTTTGCCCTAGATGCACTAGGAGACATCCTAGGAATTAATGCCCATTGAACTCTATAGAGGTTTGTTCAGTCTGTGAAGAAGATCATTCTACAAATAAGTGCCCTTCCTTGCCCAGAGTTAAAGTTGTATACCAAGGGGTTGAAGGAGTCACTGAACAGATCTATTACATAAACCAAAGGAGGCCGCATGGACCTAGACCATACCAGCAGAGGATTCAAGGGACATCTCAGTCATACTACAACCCCAACCAAGTCACCTCCATACCTTCTTGGGGCCCCCCTGCTCATCCTTCCTGGTCCATGCCTCCTCCCTGGTCCTTCACATCTCAATATCATGCCCAACCAGCCACCCATTCATTTCAATCCTATGCTTAGACGCAACTTCAATGGAATGTATCTCATCAGGGGTGGAGGCCCAAATACAAATCTCTTCCCACTTTTCTGCCTCCACCACTTGCCCAACCACAACTGTTACCTTCTGCTCGACCAAGGCAACCCCAAATGCCTGCCCAGCCAAATCCGAACCTGAACAACAGACAGGCTCAACAAGTGTATAGTGGGAACCATCATCCCCAACTTATGCTATGGAGATTCAAGAAATTAACTTGCAATCTGAGAAATTTCTCCCAGATAGCCAGCCTCCACCTAGGGAGGTTGAGGAAGATAAAGAGGAAAGTGAACCTAAAGAAAATCACCCTTTCCTGAGAGACTATCCATGACAATCCAGCCTACCCCAGAAGACACTGAACTCTTGGGAGAATTGAAACATTTATGTGTGAAGATACCACTTCTCCAAGCCATAAAAAATGCGCCTATCTACAATAGGTTGATCAAAGAGAAGTGCTTTAGGCATCTAGGAATGTGTAAGAGAGATTCCCCAACTATCAATTTCATATGACAACTATTTGACATGATTTTGGGGCAGATAACCTGTCCAAAATATCTGGACCCTAGAAGTCGAGTAGTTGATGTCTGCATCAATATCACAATGGTCCCACATACCTTGATTGATCTAGGAGCTTCCATTAATGTGATGACAAAGGACACAATGCTCAAACTTAACCTCTAAGGCTCCTTAAGGAAGACCACGATAGTGCTGTAGCTAGAAGACCGCTCCACAGTGACCCCTGAGGGGATTGTGGAAGATGTGATGGTCTCCATTGATTCTTGGGAGTACCTTTCTAATTTCTTAGTTCTCCAGCCAAAGGCAAAGCTCACTGTGTATCCTCTCATTCTAGGAAGACCCTGGTTGGCTACAACTGATGCCTACATCAGTTGCTGAGTTGGGAACATGACCATAAAGAACGGGCACATGTCCAAGTAGTTAATCCTATATCCTCCTGCCCAACCCTTGCTAGAACATGATCTACCTCTCTGGTTGGAGGAGGAGGATGAGGATGAATTTTATTCTGCACCACTTTGTACATTAGAAATCACCATGCGGGGAAAACCACAAGATGAAGATGATATGATTGAAAATTTGATTCAGAATCCACCTCCCAGTGTATCACCATTAGAAGACATAATAAGAGAAACCCAAAACAACCCCTCAACTGATATTTGTGTGGCCGACCCCACTTATCTCTGTGTTAAAAATATAGAGTTCGGCCCAGAAAGAATATTGAAAATCAATCCATCCCTATCTACTTCCCAGGAGGAGCTATGCAGTATACTGAGAAAACATCTAGATGCCTTCGCCTAGAGTTATAAGGAGATGAAGGGAGTGCACCCTTTAGTATGTACTCATCATGTATACATCAAGGAAGATTGCAAGTTAGTCAGGCAGCCTCAAAGGAGGATGAACCCAGCACTTAAAGATATTGTTAAGGAAGAACTACAAAAATTGCTTGATGCAAGATTCATCTATCCCATCTCTGACAGTGAATGGGTCTCTCCTTTGGTGCTAGTGCCAAAGAAAAATGGTAAGTGGAGAATCTATGTCAACTATCGGGAATTGAAAAAAGCCACTAAAAAGGACCATTTTCCTTTACCTTTCGTAGATCAAGTGTTAGATGGTCTGGTAGGGAAATTTTTTTTCTCCTTCATAGATGGGTTTAGCGGGTACAATCAGATTCAAATCAGCCCAGAGGACCAAGATAAGACCAATTTCACTTTGTCCTTGGGGTATCTTTGCATACCAAGTCCTTCCTTTTGGTTTGTGCAATGCTCCAACCACTTTCCAAAGAGATGTATTGAGTATATTTTCTGAACTAGTTCATGATGTAGTAGAAATATACATGGATGATTTTACTCCTTATGGCTCTGACTTTCAGGAAGCTTTATCTAACCTAGGAAAAGTTCTAGACAAGTGTATTGAGATGAACCTGTCCCTCAATCTGAAAAAATGTGAATTTTTTATGACTGAAGGGACCATGCTAGGTCATGCAATATCTCAACAAGGACTACAGGTGGACCCCAACAAAATTGCCATCATCCAAAGGGTCCCACCTCCTCAAAAGGTGAGAGTTGTTAGAAACTTCGTAGGCTTAGCTAGATATTACAAGAGATTCATTAAAGACTTCAGCAAGATAGCCTCTCCTTTGTTTGGCCTCCTAGGCAAAGATGTTGAGTTCATATGGTCGGAAAACTGTCCCTAGATACCTTGAAGAGCAAGCTAGTGATTGCCCCAATTCTTAGAGGCCCAAACTAGGCCCTACCCTTTCACATTCACATAGATGCCTTGAACAATGCAATATGAGCAGCCTTAGGACAAATTGATGAAAAGTTACCTTATGCCATATACTTTATAAGCAAAAACTTGTCAAAGGCAGAGTTAAACTATATAGTAACTGAGAAGGAACTCCTAGCTGTCGTGCATTCCTTAAACAAATTCAAACATTATATCACAGGCTATCAAACCTTTGTGCACACTGATCATGTTGCAATTAGATATTTAATGAACAAACCAGATGTAAATGCTCGCATTATTAGATGGTTTCTTTTACTGTAGTAGTTTGATTTTACCATTATTGATAAGCCTGGTAAAGAGAATGTTGTTGCTGACTTTTTGTCTAGAGTAAATTTTCCTGCAGGTGAAGAAGGAATGGTGGATGACCAAATGCTAGATGAACACCTATTTTCTATATCAATACTCTCTCCATGGTTTGCTGATATAGCAAACTACTTGGTTTCAACACAGTTCCCACCACACCTATCCTTAAAGGAGAAGAGCAAGATAATAAGGAAAAGCGCCCCTTTCACCTGGATTGGTGGCAATATCTTCAAACTTGGCCCAAATTAGATCTCGATAAGATGTGTCAGGGAGGAGGAAGTCTTTGACATCCTCCTGACCTGTCATGACAGGCCTTGTGGAGGTCATTTTGCAGCAAAAAGAATCGCCTTCAAGATATTGCAAGCAGGTTACTGCTGGTCCACTCTTCATCAGGATGTGAGGAGATACACGAGCTAGTGTGATCGGTGTCAGAGGATGGGGAAACCCACTCCAAAGGATCAAATGCCCATGCAACCTCAAGTGAGCTTTGCGCCATTTTAGAAGTGGGGCATGGACTTTGTGGGGCCTATCAACCCCCCTTCAAAGAAAAAGAAGTACATCATTATGTGCACCGACTACCTGACAAAGTGGGCGAAGACAAAAGCAATCAAAGTAGAGATAGAGGAAAAAGTAGCTGAATTTTTTAGAGAAAACATATTCTACAAGTTTGGGTATCCAAGAGAGTTGGTCACAGACCAAGGCAGTTAGTTCACTTCCAACCTAATTGAAGACCTGCTCACACATCATAAGATCAAGCACAGGACTTCCACCCCTTACCATACACAAGCCAATGGGCAGGTGGAGGTCACTAATAGAGCATTGGAAGGGATCCTAACCAAGGTAGTGAGCAACAGTAGAAAATACTAGGCAGACAGATTAGTTGAGGCCACATGGGCCTACAACACAACATGGAACACCACCACTGGGTTCACACCCTATGAACTAGTCTACGGGAAGAAGGCTTTGCTATTAATAGAGTTTGAATTCAATACCCTAAGGATGGCAGCTTAGCTGGACCTAGGCCTTAGCCATGCACAAAAGGAGATATTACTTCATCTTAATGGATTGGATGAATACAGATTGAAAGCCCTTCTCCATACACAGGTAGTTCAGCTTCAAAGAAAGATATGGAATGACAGAAATATCAAGGAGTAGAAATTCCAAGAGGGAGATTGGGAACTACTCTATGATTCAAGATACAAGGATTTCAAATGCAAGTTGAGGACAAGATGGCTGGGACCCTACAATGTGGAGAAATGCAATGACAATGGTTCAGTTCTAATCAAAACCATCAATAATGAAGCCATCCCCATGCTTGTTAATGGACATCGGTTGAAAGTCTACAAGAAACCCCTCTCCAAGCAAGAGTTTACTAAAGATTTGAATAAAACAGTGATGGTAGTGGAGCATGTCTTAGCTTCCACTTTACCCACTCACTGAAGAAAAAAGAGAAAAAATAAGGACTCAACTAAAAAGCTCCATGAGGTACTTGAGTCCCATCATTGGGTTGAAAACCTCTTCTGAGGTGGCCTAGTTATGTCAAAAAAAAAAATGGGAAAACAATAAGATCCCTGGGTGAAAATCTCCCTTGGAGGTGCCTAGGGCAGGCAATTAAGGTGAAAACCCCTCTGAGGTGCCCTAGTTGTTCTCAAAAAAAGAAAAGAGAAAGAAAAAAATGAATTTTTATTGCATTACAGGTTTGTAGGAGGACTACAAGGAGCAGAAGAAGGTGCCAAGGGGACCTTGACATTCATACCAGCATCCATCTCATCTTCTCCACACTTTCCTCCATCATTTTTGGCATATCTTTCACCCCACTGTACCTCTTCTTCAAAAACCGTGTTTTCTATAGGAGGCTCTGTTTTTTCTACAGGAAGCTCCTGTACGAATTACAGAGACCCAAAAGTGTCTACAGGAGGCAGTTTGAGGGACAAGAAAAGCTTCATGAGGAACCTATAATCCCTCTTACCATATTCAAACCTCCTTGCCATCATTTCCAAGCCTGCATCACACTCCAAGCATCATTATTATTATTTTTTTCCTTTCCAAGAAAAAACACAGAAAAACAGTTTTTCAGTTTTGAAAAAAAAAAAAAATAAACAAAAATAAAAGGAGGAAATGGCACCATTAACTTTACCTGAAGCTTACCTACTATCCCTTCATCATTCATCTCCACCTCTGGCATCATTCTTGAGCTCCAAGCATAGGGAAATAGTTGTAGTTTCAAGGGGAGAAGCAACTACAGGAGCTCCTATAGGAATTCTTGTAACAGCTAATCCCATAGAAGTCCAGCACCAGCAGCAAGGGACAACACATCTGAAGGTTGAAAAGGCACATGCAGCTCAACTCCAACAAAAGAAGAACCTGCAAAAACACACAAAAATACATTAGCAAGTAGAGAGAGCATGCATGAGGGAAAATGAAGGCATGCAATAGAGAAAACCACAACACCTCATAGTCAATGGTAGAAAATACACTTGGATTACAGGTAAGTAGCTAAGCCACTCTATCTGTATTTGTGTAGCCGAGATATCACCCACATGTGCGCACAGTCAACTTAAGCAAAAGATGCGAAGGACAGGAAATGTGAGGAAGAGTTAACTCCGATGCAGTAATGAGGGGATGATTACGAGGGGGGTCATGATGACAAAGTAGTTGGGGACCAACGGTCCTAATCTGGGCAACATACACCTTGCCAACTCAGCGCTCATAACCAAAAACAACCATAAAAGGTAATGAGCACTCCTCCCCGCATATTCTCATCACCTATTCTTCAGTTTCTCCTCATAACTCAGCCACACAACAATCTTCTTCTTTCTCCATAGCCTTGTATCCACCACCCTCCATCGAATTCCTCCATATTTTTGCTCTCGGCATCTTCTACAAGAGCCCTATAGCTTTTCTACAAGAGCATCTATAGGAAATCTGCAGGAGGGACAGCGAGCTTCTACAAGAGGGGTAGTGAGTCATTTTGAAGGGAGGAAACGTGACTTTTGGCACAAATTTCATCTGAAGAGGTAGGGTTCATGAATGCCCTCCATTGACTATCAGAATGTGAAAGAGTTGGTCTCAATTTGAAGATAAAATGAGCCTTTAAGAGGGTAGAAATACAAAAAGAAAAATTGTTTAAAAAAAAAACACATTGCCCTCTGTTTTTCTATTTCACTCAAAATTCTTTGTCTGCACCTCCGTATCTGGTTTTTCAAAATACGTACAAGCAATATGACAGGGGGGTTTATGAGAAAAGAGCCACTAACTCCACTAGACTCCATGCACATCCTCAAGTGGTGGAAATATTTACAAGGGCAAACTGGATGAATTTCTTTGAGAAGTTTAGAGGGTTTGATGATGAGATTGCCCATGAATTTGCTCTCCCTCTAGTCCCTTACACAAGAGATCATGCTACTATAACCATTAGATGCCTCTCCATTGAAATAACCCCTGAATTTATCAGTAGGGTCACTACCCTTCATCTTGGGCTGCCTTGGAGTAAAGATGATAACATAATTGGTCAGGCTACCAAGAGGAAATTTTCCCAAGATAATGAAACCCCTATTGAAGAGAAAAATGGAATTAGGAGGGCTACTATACCATATCCCTAGGATGAGGTTAGCTACCAAGTGATCAAATATGTTTCTTGTGAGGGGAGGCACAACATTGTTTATGGATATCATTTCAGAATCCTCTAAGAATTGAGATATGGCATGGATACCCCAAGCACATCAAAAGCTCAGTATCCCTTACTTTCTTCTTCGGTCCCTCATTAACTCTAGCATCAAGGTACAAGAAGGAAATTCAAAACAGCTAGCTCACCATGGCCTAATCAAGATCCTATTAGAAGAAGCCCTCCATACCCTTACAATCCCTATAGCATGGGAAGTTTTCATAAATATGACAACTGAGGGTGACATCAAGACATTAACCTATGATGTCAGTCTTGCTATCAGTGAGGAGGGAGAACAAAAAGGAGGAGAAGATGAAGCCAGTGGTGACTTAGCATAGCAAGAGAGGAAGGAGGAAGGAAAAGAAATAGAGGAGGGGAGAGTTGAAGAGACAAAACATGAGGTAGAAAAAGAGACAGAGTAGGAGGAGGAAAAAGAGACAGAAGAGAGAGAAAATGAGGCAAATAGGGCAAAGAAAAGAGAAGAGTCCCCTGAAAATTTGGAAAGAGAAGCGGCAGCTACCCTCACTGCCCTCAGTACACCAGTCAAGTAGAAGCAGAAGAGGAAAAGAAAAACCTACATGTATTTCAGGGCAAGGAAGAGTACTAGAATTAAAATAGGAAAACCTCAATCCTTATCAAAGACTCCCATTAACATTGAAGATTCACCATCTACCAAGGTGAAAGAATCTCCTTCCAAGACACCCATAACCTATGAAAGGAGGACTACAAGATCTTCTATGTGGAAGGGAAAGGCAATTCTACAGGACCCCAAATCAGACCTACAGGAGGCTAAAATAGTCCTACAGGAGACACTGTCCAAACTACAGGAGATAGGAAAACTTGAGGAAAATATAGGAGGACAGCTAGAGGTGAAAGAGGAAGCACAAGAGCTACAAGAACCTAACCCCTAGCCTAATCTTGACTCCTATTACAAACTACTTGAGAAAGGCAAGATAATCTCAATAAAATTTTCAATTCAACTATTTTTCGAATTGGAAAAAGAGAGAGTGAGAATGCATTGGTGGATGCAGATAGCCATGTCCAAAGGAGTTGAGGATATTGGCCACATGGAAGACAAACTCAGGGAAATGGGCATGGAATTGAGTGCTCTCAGAGATAGAGAAGCTATTACAAGAAGCCACCTTGAGAATGAGAATGAATTACTAAGGAGGCAACTGCAGGAGAAAGAGACTCATTTGGCATACATGGCCAGCTTGTCCATAGAAGCATTACAATGCAGAACACCATCCAGATCTTGTGGCCTCTATTTGAAGGATCAATGGCTTCAATTCCAAATAAAAACTTTGGCACAAAGAGGCATAATGCCTTTCCAAGACTACAGGCAGTTCTTGCATTTGTGTGATGAAATCACCTCCAAGGACAAAGCAAAGATGACAGAGTTCTATCTACACAACATGGCTCTCATAGACCTAAATGTGTGGGACCCCAATGCCAAGCTAGGGGATCTACAATTAATGGCCATGGCATCATGGATGAACCATGAAGAATTGAGGGCAGCAGAAATGAAAATATTGTTAATAAAAGAGTAGAATGAACCATTGATGATAAGAGCTGAGCCATTAGATCCTATGGCACTCATCAGCACACACAACCTGCTCGCCAATGACCCTCAGATTGCCTCTAAATATCTAGCCAATTAGGAACAAGCCATTGCACACTTTGAAGATATGATTAGGATACTTGGGGATGATTGTGTGCATGCATGCATGAGAATATGGAACACCCTACCCCACAACTTGTAGATCAAAGAATACCATTCCCCCATGTGGGTGAAGGAGGAATTGAAAAGAGTGCCAATGCACAAGTGCTCCATGCAAAGGCTGAAGGTCAACTGGATTGGCCTCAAACTGAGTCCTTCACTCATATTAGGCATGCTGGAAGGCAGAAGAGAAGAAGAAGAGAAGGAGCAGTGGAAGGACATAGACAGAAAGGTAGGATTTTATGGAGAACATGAGCAGACCACATCAAAATCCTGGAATGTTAGGGAGGCCACCAGGGCCATGAAATACCAAGAGATTAACTAGGTTGCTCAGAGGATGAGCAACACCTTCAGTAGGGGGAAGATGATGAGCCTCATAAATGGGTAATTATATGGGCTCATTTTACCTCCTAACCTAGTCAAATCAACCATTCTCTTATCTTATTGTATGATTTTTTGATTATATTTATACTTATAGGGTGAGTTGAGTTAGTTATTATGCCATGTGGTCTAACATGTATTTAATGCAGATTATTGATGGATTTCGAGGTCAAAGTCAAGGATCTAGTGGTCACATTGTAGTAATAACTCAAAGTAAATAGAGGAGAGGACTTATAGGAGGGAATCCCCCTCATTTATTGCTCCTCACTTCGAATTCCCCTTCATTCAACTCGGAGTACAAGCAGCTGAATCATGCACTAGAAGGTAGCCGAGCAAGTGGAAGATGATTGATAGTTATCTCGAGTTTTGGGATCCAACCCTCCTTGATTTTAAGGAAGTTGTTGGTAGCTTCAGATGTATAAATAGAAAGGTATAGGGCCTCACTAGGGTCAACTTTTTTTTCTTGTGTAAACTTTGCTCAAATTCCGAGCTTACAATTTTATGACAATTTTATGTAATCTTGCTATTTTTTGATAATGAAGATGGAATCCTTTTCGAGCTAGCACTGAGTTAACTCAGAGGGCTGAAGCTCTTGGGTTAGGGCCCAATCCAAGCAATCAAGCTTCTCTTTATTTGTATTTGTGTGCTTTACTTTAGTTTGTAGATTAGTTTGCTATTAGATGTATTTCTCTTATGGTTAAGAATAGGTTGCTTTTGATGATTTAGTAGCTTGCTTTCATTTTTTCTTTCTGTAGTAGGCTAAGAAGTGATCAGAGAAGATTCAAAAGTATAGCAACAGTTCCTTGGCCTCTCTTCCTCCCTATGGGACCATGATTTGAGGCAAAGACTCTCTTTCTGCCCCAAAAACACAGATTTTCCTCATTCCTAGGACTTTTAGTGTTTGCAGCTCTCTAGTAGGTTGATATTCTAGTTTTTGTTTGCTTTATATCTTATTTATCATGTTCACTTCCTTATTTTCAATAGTCATTTTGCATTCTTTCATTTCTTACAACATTTCCTAGCATTTCCTTCTATACATCATAGTTTAGGCCATTTTAATGCAAAAATTTGTTTTTCCTAGGATGCACTCATTTCATTCGTTGCTTGATTTTCTTGGTTGACTGTCAGTTTCTATGCAGCATATCTCTTCCAGTAGTAGGCCAGCTTACCAGCAATCACACCCTCAATCTAATCCATGCCCTATAGGTTTCCCAAACCTCACTTCAATTCTGCCATAGTTTCCTTCATTTTTCATAGAACTTCTTCCTCTCTCCATGATAAAACCTAATCATATTTCTCTCTCCTGGTGATTCATGGTAGACCTTAGGCATCCTAACACCTCATTCCAACCTTCATCCACCTTTTCCACCCACTTTCTCACCCTCAAAACAACAAAAATTTCTCTCGGCCTCCTCTTGTAGGCCTCCTGTAGTTTCCCTATTTTCCTCCTGTAGTTTTCCTGTGTCCTCCTGTAGTTTTTCCTGTAGGCTTTCTTTTGAAGGCTGATTGTGGGAAAAGCATCCAGAAGTCCACCTAAGACCTCCTAGGACCGATCCACACCATTCTACATCCTCCAAAGCTCCAAAACCACCCTCTAATGTCACCTGTTCGCTACCACACTCACACACAATAAATTAGATGCATGTTAAATTCACATAAAAATCCAAAAATATGTTTTTTTCTTATTTACTTCTAGAAATAACATGGTTAGATGTCTTTTAATTCCTTGAGTAGGTAATGACATTTATTTCATGGTTTTCATAGTGTTTTTGGCAAAAGTAGAATTAGCTTGTTAATTAGGGTTTACTAGGTTTTCTTTACATTCCAGTCTTTCTCCTTTCTGTAGTTAGAATAGCATAAATAGAGTAATCTTTCTTTCCTTTCATCACACATATATCTTCTTCTAAAGTCTATATAAGTTGGCTTGAGCTCCTAGTGATCTTGCTCCGGCTGACCAAGTGATAACCTACAGTGAGAACTAGTATTTGTGAATTTAACACCGACACTTCCCAGTTTGTTACGATGGGTTGATAAAAGTAAAGTTGGTAGCCCAAGAGTTGCAGCATTCTTGCTGCAATACTGGCACTCACCAGTAGCTTCCTTATGTCTCTATGCTTCCCATTCTCTCTCCCATTATTCCTTTAACCATTTCTCCCTTCGAATATCCATTATCTTTTTATGTGCCTTGAGCAAGATCATTCCCTCTTGTAGAGAGAGTGCCTGCTGCTTCCATTTTTGTAACTCTGGTATCAACAACATTCTTTCATAACACCATCCTTCATTAGGACCCAGTGTTCTTCCACATTCATTAACAAATGAAGGTGTAACAACCTCCCAAGGGTTAAACTACTCCATTTCAGCCACTGGTTCTTGTGTAACAGAAACGTCATTAATGGATTTTTGCGTAACAACTTCTTTTTCTCTCCGGTCAACCTCTGCTTCCACTATTGGTTCTTGTGTAATAGTAGTGTCATCCACAGGTTCTTGTGTATCATTTTCCCCTTGGTGAGCTTCTGTTTCTATTGCTAGTTCTTGTGTAACAGCAATGTCAGCCATAGGTTCATGGATATCAAATTCTTCTTTTTCCCCTTGGTTAGCTTTTGTTTCCATTGCTAGTTCTTATGTAACAACAATGTTAACTAAGGATTCCTGTGTATCAGATACTAAATTAAATTTTGTGGAATGCTCCGTCTCAGTTGTTGGTTCTTGTGTAACAACAATGTGTTCAACAAGTTTTTGTGCATTAGCTTCCCAAGGCTCAATTTGTATTTCCCTCAAGATGATTTCCGCTGCACAGACTCTATACCCCGCTATCACTAGCTTCTTAGCACAAGTCGTGCATGCAACACCTAGAACATTTCCCTTACCGACCCTGTCTACAACCTCAACCAAAGTGTCTAACCTCAGGGCCCCTTCCTCTACCTTATCCTCTACTAATTGCTTCCTTAGATTTTCATTTTATTTTTCTAAAGTTTCAATTTTAAGCAGTATGGATTGGGACTCGTTCTTACCTGGTGAGGAAGGTTCCTTCGTCCAAGCCTGCTCTTCATCCTTCTGCTCTGTTGCCTCTTTTTTCTTCTTAAACATGGATGGGGACTATAGGTGCCCTCTAACCCTTATTCTCTATTTTGGTCACTTATCACCAATTGGCTTGTCAACTGGCCTCTTTCCAGCCCTTACTTTTGAGGGCTGGGGTTGCTCCTTGCTTTCCGCCAGAGCTACCTCCGACATCCCATTTTTCTTCCTATGGGTAGTCCTAGCCTTATTTCTCATGACTTCCTCCTAGCTACTACCTTGGTGACTTAGGGTGTCCAACACAACTAACTTGATGAGGCCATGGTTTGTGACGCAAGTCTCTAGATACGCAACTGTTTTTACAACTGTGGCCATATGTCTGATATTTTCTAGCAAAACGTAGGGAAGTTTTATCAGTTGTTGATGCCGAAGGTGGTTTAGCAACAGGAAGAGGTAATTGAATAATATTTTTTCCCTTCCCTCACATGTAATATACTTGATGAGGTAAAGGGTGACATCGGCCCATGGCCAGGGAAGTCACAACCTCTCAATCCCCCTTCCTTTCTTCATGAGTCATTCCTCCCATTGGAGAAAATTCTCCTTCAAGGAGGGGTCATTAAATTTTCTGTTAAACCACCTTTTCCCTCTATTGGTAATGCTATTACTTGGACAATTACCTCTTATGTAATTTCTAGCATTTAATCCCCTGAACTTTGTTTGGTTCCTCTCTAAATTCTTCGCAAATTCCATAGAAATTGCCTTGTCTAATACTTCTAGCCTTTAGAAAAACTCAAACCAGCCTGCGTCTTTAAAAATTTGGCATGCTTCGGGGTAGTTTTCCAAAGCCTCTGTTGATCTTGGTTCATTCTAAATTGCTACTCCACCCATTGCTACATTGCTACACAAATTCAATGATGTTCTCCTCTCTTTTCCCCCTCCAGAGGTTCCATAGTGGTTGGCACAATACTCAACTATTCTAGCTCTGCAACTATTCTACTCCTCTTCTCTCTAATAACTCCGAATGGGGATGTAATTCTCCAGCAGTGGGTAAATGGTAGGGTGACAGAGGAAAGAATTTCAAAATAGGATTTGCAATCAGGATTTACACTACGTAGTAATGTTTCCTTATTAATGCTAAGTTATGGGAGGTCTACTCAGAGGTACACTTCCCTTTTTTGGCATGATTGATAATTAAATGACAATGATTACAAGATCATCATGCTTTGGTTGCAGTTTTTAAATGCTCACAGGTCATGCATAAGTCATGTCATCATGTCATTCAACCCCCCCCCCCCCCCCCCAAGCTTAAATGTGACAGTCGACCTCATCTGTCAAAAGGTATATCGCATTAGATTTCCATTATTATTGAATAAAAGAGGATAATGATGTTAACATTTTATGATGTACCTGGTGTGAAGTGAAGAGAAGACATTGGTGATGAGGTGCACGAATTTAATTCTAGCGGTCAAGGCAACTGATCCTGAATCATGGTGATGCATATTGTGTGTCATAATAAATAATTTGCTTGAATTATTTCTAGAAGTCATCGGTTGTTACAGATGTAACAACAAAGGCAATTGTTATGTAATATTAATTTCCACAAAAGATAAAAGCAAGGAAAAGATCATGTAACAACATTATTGTAGGATATGCTCGAAATAACAAATGTTGTTGCAGGGTGTGTAATAACCGCCATAGAGTGGTTTTCAACTACTATAAAAATTGTCTGTTTGTGCCTGAAAAGAGGTTTTCACATCCAAATTTTTTTTCGTTATTTATTTATTTATTTATTTTAGAAGTTGTAACAACCACCAGTAGAGGTTGGTTTTTAGTTGTTACACTTATTGAAAAATTAGAATTTTGGCAGCATAGGGGGGATTTCCCCTGCTCCTGTAATTTGAAGATCCGAATTTGTGACAATGTTAACAAATAAATCCGAGATTTATGATATAACCGAAGACAGTGCCCATTTGAAAGCAATGATGTCCTCGCACTATCAATGGCAACCAAATTCACAGTCCCATTGTCAAAGACTGAAACTACCTCATAGGTATCTAGCCATTTGGTGCAGAGCTTACCCTTGAAGTCCTTGAATCTTGAATCGTATAAGAGAGCCCAATATCCTTTCTGAAATTTCTTCTTATTGATGAACCTGTCATGCCACATAGCCCTCATTTGCTAGATAGTCTCAATTTGTTGGATAGTAGCTAGTTGTTTCTCCTCCAATTCATTGAGTTGGTTCAACCTTTGCTTCTATGTTGTAGCCAGATCCAAATTCACCTATAATGTTATTCTCAGTGTCTTGATTTCGAAATAAATGGGGAATAAGGGATTTTTACCATACAAAATTCATATGGTGAGAATCCTATGGTATTCCTCCACGTAGTTCTATATGTCCACAAAACTTCTAGAAGTTTATAGGCACAATTCCTTCGGTGACTGGCCATGTTCTTGGTAATAATCTCCTCAATGACTTTGTTGGTGCTTTCCACTTGGCCATTTGCTTGTGGATGATAAGGTGTTGTGATTTTATGATGGATTTTATATTTTTCAAGAACATTTTGGATCATATGGGATGTAAAATAGGGCCCTCCATCTGTGACTATCTCCTTGGGTATACCAAAATAGACGAAGACGTATTCAAATAGGAAGTTTGAAACAACCTACTTTGTGGCTCTGATTAGTGATTTTTCTTCAACCCATTTTGTGACATAATCGGTGTACACAAAAATGTAGGATTTCTATCTAGATGAAGGATTACATAGTCCCAAAAAACCCAAGGTCCATTTCTCAAAATGTTCTATGATGATTTGAGGTTGTAATGGCATCTCATCTGATTACAGTGGTTGGCCATTCTTTGGAAACTATCAAATCCTTTCATGAACTTCTTGGCATCCTGAAATATTGTTGGCCAATAATACCCTGTCAAAAGGGCTTTGTATCTTGTCCTCTTGTTTGCGAAGTGACCTCCACAAGGTTCTTCATGACAAGGCTTAAGGATGTTAAAGATCTCATCTTCCCTAACACAACGTTTGATCTGGAAATATGGTCTAGTATGATAGAGATTCCCATCTATCTAGGTATAGGTAGCACTCTATTGTATGATCTTCCTCTTCTCCTTAGAGGACAAATATTGTGGAAAATTCCCTGCAGCAAGATAATTGGCTATATTTGCATACCATGGTGTGTAAGTAGAAATAGAAAAGAGATCCTCAGTGGGAATGCAGTTGTCATCAATAGTTAACCTAGACAGGAAATCATCTACTACATTTTCTTTTCCAGGTTTATCGATAATTGTGATATCAAATTTCTGTAACATCAATAACTAGCCTATAATTCTACCATTGGTAATTGGCTTATTCATTAAAAAACGAATGGTGAGTGGTCAGTGTGTACAAATACTTGATACCTAATGATATAATCTCAAAATTTATTGATGGCATGCACTATTGCCAATAATTCCTTGTCAGTCACTGTGTAATTGAGCTCAGTCAGATTCAAATTCTTTCTTATGTAGTAAATAACATAAGGTTTCCTGTCCTCTAGTTGGTCCAAAACAACACCTACAACAATATCAGAGGCATCTATAGCTATATGAAATAACAGTTCCCAATTAGGTCCACGTAATACCGGAGCTATTGATACACAACATTTCAGCTTCAAAAATGCATGCTCACACTTTCCTGTCCACAAAAATTTGACATCTTTCATGAGCAAAGAAAATAATGGCAATGCAATTTTTGAAAAATTCTTTATAAACCTTCCGTAATATCCCACATGCCCCAAGAAACTATGTACCTATTTTTTCATCTTAGGAGTTGGAATTTTTTATAATTACCTCTATTTTAGCAGGGTCTACCTTGATCCTGTCAGCAAAATTGTAGTGTACTAGAACGATCCCTTCAATCATCATCATGTGACATTTTTCAGTGGTCAAAGAAACCTTAGTCTATACACAACGTTCCAGCATCTTTTCTAAATTAGTTAATGTTGTTTCAAAATCATCACCATTAGGTGTAAAATCATCCATGAATATTTCGAGGCAGTCATTCAACAAATCAGAAAAAATTCCCAGTATTTCCCTCTCAAAAGTTGTTGCCGTATTGTAGAGTCGAAAAGGGAGTACTCTATATTGAAAAGTTATCCAAGGGAAAGTAAAGGTTGTTTTATCTTGATCCTCTAGGGCAATTTGTATCTAATTGTAGCCACTAAACCCATCTAGAAATGAAATAAAAGTTTTCCCAGAAAAGGTGTCAAGGACATGATCTATAAATGGTAAAGGAAAATGGTCCTTTTGAGTGGCCTTATTGAGTTCTCTATAAGCCATACAAACTCTTAATTTGCCATTATTCTTAGGGAAAATGACAAGCGGAGACACCCACTGACTGTTAGATATCAGATAAATAATGTTAACACTCATGAGCTTTTGTAATTATTCCTTCACTACCTCTTATAGCACAGGGTTCATGCAGCATTGCAGTTGCCTAATTGGTTTGCATGAATCTTTCAAATAAATGTCGTGAGTGCACAAGTTAGGATGAATCCCTTTCATGTCTGTATAGCCCCATGCAAATGCATTTTTGTAATAGTTATAATAGCAGTTGGTTTTTCTTAGCAGTCATGTTGGGGTTAATGTTCAAAAAATTTACTGGTTCTATTTCAATTGGACTACTATCAGTATTCAGAGTAGCTCTCATTTGTTTAAAATTTATATCTTCTACCTCCTCTTCCTCCTTTGGATTTTCAATGGAAGCGTAAAAAAAATAAAATAATAAAACCATTAATGATTTCATCTTATGTATCATCCTTAAAATACTGGGATTTCCCCAGAGTGAAGAATGGTAGAGAGATCCAATTCAGGCTCAAATTCATCCCACTAGGGATTATACAAATCCATATTTGGTTTTGGAGG
Organism: Pinus taeda; assembly: GCA_000404065.3. NCBI lineage: Eukaryota > Viridiplantae > Streptophyta > Pinopsida > Pinales > Pinaceae > Pinus > Pinus taeda. The sequence continues at coordinate 177,526 of APFE030103197.1, read as the reverse complement.
GTAAATATTAAGATTCTTTGTAGCATGGCCATCTGAGATCACCATAGATCTAGATTAGCATCCTATAAATGCATTTGTAGTGGCCAACCAAGGTCTCCCTAGGATCAAAGGATGTCCCCCCAAGTTGGATTTGGGTTGTAAGATAAGAAATTCAATCGGATACTTCCAGGAAGCTATTGTGGTTACTTTGTCTTCTAGCAACCCCTCGGGTTTAACATAGGACATGTCTTCTAATTCAAGTACAATAGGAGTATGTCTAAGCCCATGTAGCCTCGGGGTGGTAAAGAGGTCATTTTTCATCACATTAATGGTAGCCCCAAGATGAATCAATCTATTAGCTATGGGTTGGTCATTAATATAGACAATAACAGTAGGGTTTCTTGTATCATTATACTTGGTTAGAAGAGGCTAAGCATACATTAATTTGGACAATTTTCCCATCACATGTATAGTAGCAAGGTCCTTAGGCTTCCTTCTAGGTTCCTTAATGCACAGATCTCATACTGTTTTAGCATAAACATGTACTTCTTTAAGAGCTTGCAGCAAAGGAATTCATATGTGCAAATTTTGCAACTCCCTAAGGAAATTGGATTTTCGCTATGAGGTCATTCCAGTCTTAGTTAATCTATGAGGACACAGAGGATTCTAGTTATAATAGTTGATCAGCTGCTACAGATGTATCAGCCTTACCCGAGTTGGTTGTTATAGAAGTAACATTTCTTCTTGGGTTGGCTATTAAAAATGTAACAATTTTCTTTATATCAGCTATTACAGGTGTAACAACTGCCTCAGATCTACTATACCTCCTTTGGAAGGTTCACATTCCTCCTCGATAATGCTAGGGGAGTGATTTGGTTTAATTACCTTACTAAACCACAGTTGAATTTCATTAATTCAAACTAGAGTAATAAGGTAAGTTTGGAAGGTAGTCAGAGCCTCTATGATATGGGATGCTTTATTATTCGAGTTAGGGTTAGGTTGCATGGGTAGTTGGGATTGCAAAAGTGGTGTAGGAACATGAGTTTGGAAAGGGGGCAATCGCAGCTACTACTGAATTGGTAATATAGGTGGAGCTATATTCTAAGCATTCCCCCTTTAGTTCTGATTCCAAGGGTATGGTTGAGATGGAGGATATTAAATAGAGGGAGAGGGGGACCACTAGTTCCACGGCGAAGGAAACTATGCTAGAGAAGGAGTAGAATATTTCCATGGATATTGTTGAGTGTTATATGCATTGTTCCATGAATTAAAAGAAGAAAAATCTTGGGACATACCTGTAGGTTGTCACTGGCATGGTCTCCTAGGTGTGATGAAATAAGAGGACTGAACTTCTTCAATCGATTCTCTAAGTACTTCTTTCAATCTGGAAAGTTCCAGAAATTGACCTGTAGAATGTTCCAGCTCAGAAATATTTCTCAAGCTAATGTTGTTCATTTCACACTCCCTCAAGGGATGTTTCTTCTGACAATTCAGGCAGAACACAACGAGAGGTGTATCATCTTCTCCTTTTGTCTTCTTGATCTGTGTTGTCGTTATTTGGGCAAATAGAGTATGGAGGATGTTGGTTTTTAAATTTTTGGATAAGTTCCCCATCTTTGATCTGGTTACTCCTCCACCTACTGATATTTGTATTCAAGAAGAGGCATCTCAGACTGTGCTTCTTCCCTTTGATGATCCTCTAGATCATCTCAGATAGAGCTTTACAATTTCGGTGAATGGTTCCTAAGATATGTCCCCTTTTCCTAGTAGATTCAGGGTATCAAGGTAGTCGTCCCTCATTCCTATTATAAATATGGTCTTCAATATCTCATGATCTAAATCACTGTGTTTATACCTTTGCAAATTATAGTGAAACTACTCTACATAGTCCTCTAGGTTCTCATCCTCCTTCTATGTCATCCTGAATACTTCTTTTCTTAAGTCCCTAGTTCCATAATAGTCTTGATACTTTGATAATAATGTCTCCTTCATATCGTTCCATGTTCGAATAGAGGCAGAGCCTAACCCCATGAATCATCTCAAGGATACTCCTTTTAGAGTAGCAAGAAATAATTTCAATTTCTGAGCATCTGAAAAATAGTCATAACTCCTGCATAAGACATCAAATTCGAATAAGAAGGTGTCCAGGTCTTCCATAGTTATTCTTTGAAAGGATGGTAAGGATGATAAAGGAATATTTTTCATGGGAGTCTCACCTTTGATATGCCCATTTTGGAACTCAAAGGTGGTGACAATAGCATCTGTTTTAAGCACTATTGTCATTGTTTTCCCCAATTGCTAACCCTTATAATCCTTGTTATAACAGACGTTCCTCAAATTGTTATTGTGACTATCTTGCAGGTGAAATTGATGGCTCAGGCGACTTCAAGGCTATTTGTTTAACTGCACTACTTGAATCTGGATATTGATAAACCAATAGGTGCTCTCCTATTTCAGGTTTTTGATGCCCCCCTTTAGTTTCCCCTTGTCCCTCGGTCCTAAAGTTCTAGTTACTAGCTTCCCCCTGTTGTTCCTAAATTGGATACTTAATCTTGGGAGTATTTTCACTAGCTTTAGAATGGTATGGCCCCTAGATTGAGGAATCAAAGGTTTTTTTCCTTCTTATGGGAGTAGCAAATTTGTGTGGCCTTGTTTTCCTTACATCCCTTTGAGAACTTGATTGTTCTTTCTTTGCCTTTGATACCAGTGTTGGCTTGAGGGGGCATGGCCCAGGTTCAGCGTTAATTAGCCAAACAAATCCCTACAGTACTGGCCCTTTCGACATCAACCTATGGAGTGTGGACCAAAGTCTCACCTGAAGCAGTATGGGGGGATGTTGGAACCAAGTTTCCACACCCTGAGATGGTTGTGATGTTGTTTGATTCCCTCTACTCTTGCCTTCGCAGAGGTTACTTCGTTCTAGGGCATGTAAGACGAGCCCTTTATTCTATCCTTTAATACTTCTGTGAAAGGGTATGATCAACCTTCACGTAGCCATGGTATTGTGTCGTGCAGATTCCCAAATTACTCTAAGTGACTTGCTTATCTTATCCAATAATTATAGTTATCACCATGTAAACAGATAATTGTAACTATGTTCAATTATTCAACGTAATTGCATTCATTCATGCACCACATAAGCATAATAAAGGAAATACATACATAACATGTCAAGATGCAATAACAGAACAAAGAAACAGGAATTGTAGAATATCTTTCTCTATTAATGTCTTCCAAGTGTTTACAACTCTATCCACCCTGCGAACACAGTTGCAAGGGTATGCACACTTAGTTGTGGAATTCTACCCTAGGCCTCTGTGCACTCAGTTGTAGAGCCTCCACCTACTCTACAACCCAAGACTTAGACTTCTCACTTTAGAGCTACGACTCTCTTAAATGGTTGATCATTATATTGATGCCTTTTACTACTTAGAGGTTAGATCTTTTCATACAATCCCATGGTCCGCAGACCATGGGTAGGTCTCTTACAACCAAATTTACTTTACAAAACTAAGGGAAGACTACCCTTTTTGACACATAACACCTTCATGCTTCTTGACCACAAAATACAGATACTTTACTATTTTATTAAAAAATTTAACTTAAACATGGGCTTTTAAACCCAAAACTACCCTTGGGTTATCCCTCTCCCAACAAGCCCCCAACACAAACACCGTGACTCGCCCTCGATTCACTCGATAGGCATGGAGATCTTTGCACAAAGCCCATCTAGCTCAACCCATATGACTGCTACGTCGGTTGTGCACTGAGTTGCTTCCTGCTTCATATCTTCCACTGTATTCTCGGTCACTACTCCTGTGCTATCAGCCTGAAGCTTTTGTTGCGTTGCTTGTAGAGTCGCAAGCTTGCCTTCAATATTTTCTATGATTGCGTAAGCTTCCTATAGCCAGGGCTTTAGTCATGCCTTCAATATTGCTTCCTTGTGTAGCACTACATCCACCGGTTCCTTCAGTTGGTTGGCCTCCTGCAGCTTGGCTAGCCTTTGTGTCAATGCAATGATTCGCGCTGTGCCCTTAACTTCATTGTAGTGCTATTGTAGCTTGCGCACTTCCGTCTCTAGCCTCTATACATTTTGGCCCTCCTAAAAGCTTGTTAGGACCTCAAATTATTGCTCAAACAATTGTGTGCAGTCTGCTACTGCACTTTCCACCGCCGTGACTGCTTTCTGTGACAACATTTGTTCGGTGTTCCTTTACCTCTGGTGACGTTGAAGGTTGGGCCTTCAACTGAAGATCAGCAATTTGTAGGTTCAACTCCAGCTAAACTTGCGTCATCTCTGTCTGAGTGTTGCGCACCCCTATGTCCAACTTGTAGATTCGGACCTCGACTGGCTCCTCCTCTAGAATGGCCAACTTTGGGACCATTATGCATGCCTTCTCAACGACCTGCATAATATTCTTGCTCTGAGCGGTCGCCTCGATCTCAACGCTGATGGCAACATTTCTCTGTAGGGCCATAAGTTTGTTGTTGATCCTCTGTTCGTTGATTATTTGGAGGGCGCAGTGCTCACGAGCCCTCAGCTCTGTAATTACTCCATCCTGCAAGAGGTGGAGTGTTTCACGCGGAAGCGCTTCTAGGTTCATCCCAACTCCCTTTAGGCCACTGATAGTTGGCCTGCCAGCTGTTAGAGTCAGTCTGGTCAGTCCTCCATCAGAGATCAAAACTCTTTATGCATTTCATTTTTAGGAGTCCCGCTCCATTCACTCAGCTGCATTTCGCTAGGTGCATGCCATAATCTGATGGAAAAGGTCATGCTAGTCATTTTCCCTCATGTCTGGCTCCTACTGGCTTAGGTATTTTGTCAATGATCACTAAAGTCCATGACAGTCAAGGTCTGGTCCTTTAATGGACAAAAGTCATTTTTGATCATTAGGTCTAGGGATTAAATCAATTTGGTCTTCAACCATGTCCAATAAAGCCATGCAGGCTAGAGTGAGGCCCTTACAGAGTTATGATTCAGAGAGTTTCATCGTCATGTGGATAGACTTCGACTCTTCGTCAAAACTCTGTTTTGAAGAAAAGTCAAACAGTGTCATTGGTGATAAAATTTTCAAAAAAGTCGTCAGTTGATTTCTTTAGGTGCAATCATGGTTTCCGTGGCCAAATGCCCTGTCATGCAATCCCTGCAAAGAGTGCCGAAAATTTCATCATTTGAGCTAAATTTTCAAAGGGAAAAGTGAAATTCAGTGTTGCTTTAAGTCAGTGAAAAAGTGTCAAAACATAACATTAGCAAAATGGGTTTTTGAAGAAGCAAAAATTTAACCCATGACTTCAAAATCTTTAAATAGAGGTTTCCACAAGCAAACAAGGTCATTGTGCTAATCAAGGTTATTGAGAAACATCGCAAAGTGTTTGAGAGTGAAAAGTGCGTGTTTGGAGTGAAGTTGGAGGCAGTTTCCAGGGCGCGGCGCACACACAGAGGGGCGCGGCGCACACACAGAGCGTGGCGCACACAAAGCCACCCCACAGTGCAAATTTTACAAAGGCCCGACGCATATAAAGGGCGTGGCACACTGGGCTTGGCGTGCGGCGGACACCCACAAAGGCCTAAAATCGTGCCAAGTTGCCTCAAGTTGCTTGTGAAACCCCCCAAATCAACAGGTAGGCTCTATATCATGGCTTTCTCATCAAATTTAATGAATGTTATGGTGGTTCATGGCTATTTTTAATTGCAACAAAACTCATAAAACCAACCACAAGAAAACACCAAAAGCCATTGTTGCTAGGGTTGCATAATTGTGGTATTGATGCCAAGGCTCCATTTTCACTCCTCATTTTTCCCTTACTTGCCATTTTTCCCTATCCTCCCTTTCTTACTTTTCCTATTATCCCTACCCTAAAACACTACCAAACCCTATTACCTATCCTCTCCTCTTATTTTTCAACATAACACCCCAAAATCCTACCTTATCAAAACCCAAAAACCCTACCTTATCATATACCCAAACCCCCTACATATCCCTAAACAAACTTCTCCCCATAACCCCTATTCCCATCATATTACTCCCCTCCTAATACTCCCTTTTTTCATTGTTCCCCCTTGGTGGTAGATATCACAACAACACCTAGTTTCACACCATCATCAAAGGGTAGCCCAAGTACAGTACACACAACAGTCATGGCCTTTGAGCATTCATCAGAGTATGAGATCGAGACACAAAGTGATTCATCCTCGGAAGAAAAGGCTCCCAGGAGACATCACAAGAGTGGTAAACATGTTAGGGATGAGCCAACTACCCTCACTGAATTGCAGGCCTGCCCTCTTGCCATGTCATGCTTCCAGCATCTATCATGTTTTGAATTTTTTCAAAGGGTGGCTAATGTTAGAGTTCATCATGAGTTGGCCCGTCCTTTTGTGTTTCACCTACATGGAGGTCAATCTATCTTGGCCGGGGTCACCTTCACATTGACACCTGAAACTATCTCAGTGGCAACCAGCATACCGAATGTTGGAGAAAAGTGGCACAAGAAAAAGTGGATAGGAAACATTATGAGCCTTACACTAAGGCCAGATTCTTGAGGCAGCTCACAAGAGTCTTTCCATTCAGATATTTGAAAGATGAGTATGCTCCACTCATGAAATTGATCATGAAGTACTTCAGCTGTGAGGGGAGGTTCTCTCGTCTATATGCCTATCACATCAGGTTGCTCATGCACTTTACCAAGGTGCGGATGATGAACCACCCATTTTTCATTTGCAGAAACATAGAGAGGATGAACACCTTCATGCAGCATAAGACCCCTTAGCAACAACTTAACAATGTTTATCACTTTGCTGTTATCCGGATTTTGGTGGATCATCAGTTGGGATTGCAGGGCATTGCTTGGGAGGACTTCATCTCTCGTGATCTCTTCAGCACTTCACAGGTATTATTAGAGGTAGAGCATGAGATAGGTGGTCCTTCTCATCAGTATGAGTGCCATGAGACCAGTACTATGCCACTATTCGTTACATATTAGAGAGGCAGTAGGCACTTGTTTGCAGCAACAAAGCGAGTGTTATCTCCACTCGGGGTGGAAGGGGCCTCGCTTCCGGCATCGAAAACACAGGTACAGGACAAGGGCAAGAGGCCCATGCATGACGAGGGGCCATCAAGTGAATAGGAGGCCAACTTCATCCTCATTCAGGATGATGATGCAGATGTGGAGAGTGCCAAACTTAGGATGACCATCCAGGAGCAAAACACAGAGATCCAAGACTTTTCACTCAATTTGGAGAGGGCCAAATGGATCATCAGGTATTTGGAGTAGAGGAACAAACAGCTTGAGGACCAGCATGAGATCATGGAGCTGAAAAGCATCCATGAGAATCGACAAGCTTCCCAACAAAGGAGGATCGAGCTCACTACCTTGGAGCAAGAGATTAACAATGACCGTGAGTCTTGGCTCGAGTGGATCAACATCCACCTTGAGAGATTGCTAGAGAAGGCCGACAGAGACAAAACCATACTGAGGAGGATGGTTTATCATTACAGGGCATGGAACATGAGTTCAAAGGCTCGGATAAGGAGCTTGAAGGCAAAATTGAGCAAAGCAACAAAGAGGCAAAAGAGGCAAAAAGAGCAATATCAGCTTCAAATCTTGGCTAAAGCCTTTGTGGCCTAGCATAGTGCCTCCTAGAGAACCTCCAGCCCAAATTTCAAGAAATTTGGGGCAATTGTAGTCACATGGCAAAATTTTGGTCACAACACAGGTTTTTTCTCCCTGTGCGCGACGCTTAGGATTGGGAGCTCTAAATTGGAAATGGCTTGCATTATTGGATTCAACATGCAAAATCACGGCTACTGGAGCTTGGACAAGAAATTTGGGCATGATTTGAGTCTCCTGGAGGTCAAAAACACCTAAAAAATGACCTCATTGCCCTATTTTGACACACAGGAAGCAGTCTTGGGAGAATGAAGATTTGGAGTGGTAAATGAGCACCCAATTCAGAAATTCCACTTGGGTTGGAAAGTAGATAGGCTAGGATTTCCAACAAGCACACTTGGGCTCATTTTGGACTCCTACAGGTGCCTCAAAACAGCCTCCAGAGTGGCACGGTGCATATAGAATTGGGCGCGACACATATAGAGAAAAGGGCCAAATTCACCTCCGTTTCACGAAATTTTGATTCGCGACTTTCTCCAAGTGGGCCCACTCATCTACACTTCACTTTTTTCGGCAACTAAGGCAAAGTTTAAAGAGTTTTTCTTCTATCCAAGTGGCAAAGAAAGGAAAACAGTCACCCAAGCCATTTGTCATTTTTGTAACGCTGCACCTGTAGCTAATGGTTGGCTTTCCATCTCCATCTTGTAATGATTTGAGAAACTCCCCAACTCTTGGTCGTTTTATCTCCTCATGGCATGTTCTATTTATTGTATGCAAACCATTTGCAAAAGGTTGGTTGGCTTGTAATTTCTGGGAGACTGTGGGAAAGAAACTTTGTTTCTTCATTGTATATTTTGGCAGAGGATTAATGAAAGGCAATAGCTCTGTTTCATGAGATTCATGTGGTTGTGAGTGTAGCAAATGTGTCTCTTATGTTTCATATGTATTTCTTTATGTTTCACAGTTCATTTCATATTCATTTCCAGTGAAATTTTCTAAGTTAGATAAGGTAGAATTCATTTTTATTGCTCTGCCTGTGGGAGAATTTCATGTTCAGTGTTCTTCTTCTGTTGAAAAGGATTCATGTACTTATGCCCTTTTCACCCTCCTAAACAATCTCTCCATTCCGCATTACTTCAAACTAAATTGCTAGACTTTCCGCCTGTCTTGCCTCACGAAGTAATCTGTGCCTTTGTATTAAATTCTCTGCTCGTTGTTGTTCATTGGTCCCATACCATCCCAGAAACTCAGTCATTCATAAAAAAATGCTTCTTATATCCATTATTACTTACTAGCCTAAGATCAATATTTCACTGTAAGTCATCTCAGGCCATTTCATTTACTTATTCACTAAGCGTGACATGGAGAGATCCCTCTCTTGTTCTGGTAGGGCTAGCTACCAGACTAAGTGTGGTTTGTGGTTACCCTGAATTTTGCCTTCCTTTAGCCTAAGGCGGATTTGGGTGCTAACACCAGCCTCATTTTCGGTGGTCAATGCTCCCTCGGGTAGCACCATCACACTGGAAGCCTTCGTGCGTAGCATATCAGCAGCCTCTGAAGTGTTGATAGCCAAGATGGTAGATACCGTGCCAGCTTATGACGCATGGTTCTGCAACTCCTACAACCTAGTTTGGATAGCCCCTAATATGATCTGTTGTTGTTGTTCAAATTTTTGTAGGGCCTCCATGGTGATATCTATGACTGTGTCACCAATATTATGTAAGTCACCCTCCATCAATGTGATAGGGTCAAGCGAGGTCTTGGTTGCCTTGGATTTCTTTCTAGGCCCTCCCTTCTCCAGCTCTCTTGAGCACTTAATGCAGGTGGACATTTCCTGAGGGTCCGTGTTGTGTTGTTATGTGTCTTTCTCTTCTATCACATGCGACAGCGACTACATGCCTTCATCAGAGCCACGCTCTATTTCACTTGTTTGCCTACCTGTGTGCTTTTCTTCTTGTTCCGCCTGGGCCATCTCATCGACCTCCTTTTCCTCTTCTTGACCAGCTGTACGATTTTCAACTTGGCCTCCTCCTTCTTCTTCTACGTGGCGGATTTGTTTCCACCCACTGCCAAGTTCGTGGTAGTTTACCACTCCATCGCCATTGATCGAGCACCACATCAATGACATCATCTGTGGCCAGGTATGACAAGTCGTACCACTTTTGCGCAAGGTCTTTCTGTTCCTTGATAGACACTCGATGGAAATCAGCTTTAAACTTGGCATAACTCTTCAGGTTAGCATACATTATGGGTTAAAATTGTGGCTTGCAATTGATGGCCATCCTGATATTCATCTCCATCAAGAGCCAGAAGATCTTGCTATCCCGAACTTGTTGCGTGTCCTTGGTCACCCACAGTGAAGCATACTTTGTTGCTTCCGGGAGGTCTAGCATGACTGAGGGGAACTGACCGTCCTTTGGTAGCTCCCACGCTACCAGTACAATTGATAGCAAGAGCCATGTGTAGTTGAATGTCTTACTTTCCTCTTGCGCTTTGTGGCAGTTTGCCACAAACTCTCCGCAAAGGTAGTCCGACTAGTTAAACTGGACTCCTTCCTTGCATAGCTGTGTGAGCGTGAGGACAGGCACCAGCACCTCATCAGTGCAACATTTCTACATCACCTTCCCTGCAAGGATCTGTGTTACTACCTTCATAGTGGGGTCGCAGATGCTAGAGATAGCGTACCTGCAAGGCTTCTTCACTAGCTTGAATTTATGCTTCATTGATTCTACGAGAGCCTGCTCACCACCCTTGCTGCCAAAGCCCATCGCTGGATTCTTGCCTGGATAAGGCAGGTGGGTTATCCAGTGAATCAACATATCTGTGATGGGTATTGGCTCCTCCAGCCACAGACACCCATCATGCACCAAGCACAACAACTGCTTGATGACCAAAACTGTCACCGGGGTGCGGTTATAGTGTGGCACCCAGAGAAAATTTAGTAATGTTGCCTTCTCTAACCCCTTGAGCCACCTTCGTGGCTCCAAGGAGGTCATTCCCATATTTTTGACTATGATGCGGCACATTGGCTGCTCGGTTGCTAGGTGTGGGAACTTCTCATGGTCCGCCAAGTCCCAATCTTCAAGCTTTAGTATCGACACCTATGCCAAATGCAGACCATTGAAAGTAATTTCATCCGGTAGCAGAGGGGTTTGCAGGGGAGTCTTACTCTCATCAATGTCCTTTGGGACGTTGGAGTTAGGCTTGCACGGAGGGACATACTCTTGCAATCGTGTAATAGGGTCTCCACCCTGGGTTTCAACCTCCTCTACTTCAACTCCCACATCCTCATCATCCATTGGGATGTCTTCGATATCCTCCTCCTCTGCCTCTAATTTTATGGCCTTTCCCTTCTCCTATGCAGTGGCTCTTTGTAGATTTTTCCTTGGCGAGGCACGCATCGGTATGGCAAGCTGCTTGCCCTTCTTGTCCTTCACAATATCCTTGGTTGGGGTTGGTTTCAATCTTAGCATTCTCGGTGACTTAGGGACCTCTACCAATACTTCAGAAACCTTTGGGCCAGTTTCTTTGACCTCCATATCAATTTCCTACACATTATTCTCAGCTTCCACTTCTTCAGTGTCCATAGTTTCTATGTGTGTTGACATGATGCTACTCACTAGTTCCTATGTCTCCTTTGACAATTGTTCAAACACCAGACTTGCTATCAGATATTGAAAGAATTCATGGTTCATGTGCACCTGAGAGCGCAACTGCTCAATTCTCAAATTGCCAAGTGTTTTTCGCTAGACAACCACTTGTAATTTATAGGGCATTTTGAATTCAAATTCGACCATTCCCCCCAAAATCGGTTCATTAATGCCAGATTGGAGGCATATTTTCAAGGATCTAAGTCATTAGAGTACTTAATATACCAGGTTAGCATGCAATCTTGCAGAGCACTAACAAGTGTTGCCTTCTTTATATGATCATCTCTAACATCTTGAGCTTCCCATACAACCCTCACAATGAACCAGAATTGGTCTAGGTCCTCATTTCCCAGGCCTTTGAACAAAGACAACTTCACTGTATTTGCCGTACTAAACTGTGGTGGAGGTGGAGGTGGTACGGTGAAGTTGGAGGCAATGGTGGTGAAGTTGGAGGTGGTGTGGGCAGAGGTGGTATTCACAGAAATCCTTGTTATTAACTTAATAGGAATTCACAAAGAAACCTTTGCTATCTCTTCTTCGTTAAACCTCACAGAGGTGAAATCAATGGACTATACTCTGGACCCTTTTTTCCTTCATTGCTATAAGTTTTTTCTGCTTCACTTAGTTTCGATCATCAAGGTAGATGCATAACCCATTTTTCACACAATAGCATTTTAATCCAGGTATTCAAACATTTTACATACTTACCTCATGGTCCTTCGAAAAAGTGCCACTCTACCTCATTGTAGCTGACTGAGGTGTCAACCACGAATTCAGTCACAAATCCTCCTATGGTGCGATCGAGCCAATGGTCAATAGTGCAGGTGATCTTATGCTCCGATGCTTCCAACCTTCACACTAGCTCTAGGGTCCACACAATAGGACCGTCAAGTTTCCACCTTCCTTGTCTATCTGCTAACTTTGTGATCCACTCATATAGCTCAATAGGGAAGGAGTAGAAAAATATCTCATGGATCTCTATATATAGGTACCTATCCAACCATTGTTCCTTTGTTAGTCGCGGGTTTCTGTTCTCCTGTGTCGCGAATTCGTGGATCTTCCTATCCAACTAGTCTTTGATCTCCTTTTTATTTGGATTCTAGTGATATGGCACCACACATCCCTTATGCAGATTCTAGTCCTAACAAAGGAACCATTTGTTGGCTTGAGGGGGAATCACCCAGGTTCAGCATTAATTATCCAAATAAATCCCTACACTACTGGCCCTTTTGGCATCAGCCCGTGAAGCATGGATCGAAGTTTCACCCGAAGCAGTATGGGGGGATGTTGGAACCAAGTTTTCGCACCCTGAGATGGTTTTGATTTCGTCTGATTCCCTCTACTCCCGCGTTCACGTAGGTTACTTTGCTCTAGGGCTTCCAAGATGAGCCTTTTATTATGTCCTTTAATACTTCTGCTAAAAGGCATGATCGACCTTCGTGCAGCCCTAGCCTACTACTAAGGTACTTTCGCACTGCTATGGCAGCATGCCATGCAGATTCCCAAATTACTCTAAGTGACTTGCTTATCTTATCCAATAATTATAGTTATCGTCGCGTAAACAGATAATCGTAACTGTGTTCAATTACTCAATGTAGTTGCATTCATTCGCGCATCACATAAGAATAATAAAGGAAATTCATACATAACATATCAAGATGCAATAACATAACAAAGACACAGGAATTACAAAATATCTTTCTTTATTAATGTCTTCCAAGAGTTTACAACTCTGTCCACCCTACACACACAGTTGTAGGCGTCTGCGTACTCAGCTGTGGACTTCTACCCTAGGCCTATGCGCACTTAGCTACAGAGCCTCTACCTACGCTACAACCCAACACTTAGAATTCTTACTTTATAGCTACGACTCTCTTACATGGTCAGTCATTCTATTGATGCCTTTTACTACTTAGAACTTAGGTCTTTTTATACAATCCCATGGTCCACGGACCATGGGTAGGTCTCTTATAGCCGACTTTACTTTACAAAACTAAGGACGGACTACCATTTTTGATTCATAACACCTTCACACTCCGCGACCACAAAATGTGGAGAATTTACTATTTTATTACAAAATTTAACTTAAACATGGGCTTTTAGCCCCAAAATTGCCCTTGGGGGATCCTGCTCCCAACAACCAGTTCCTCGATAAATGTTTTCCTTCCCAAATCTACTCTCTTCCTTTCCATTTTATGACCCATTTTTCCTATGACTAATTAGAGTGGTGGGGTATTTTTGGTATTTCTATAATTCCTACATTTGCACACATGGACCCTATGTATATTAATTCACACCCTAAGTGTCTCAGTTGTCGATAGTGGTGAGCCCGCCCAAGTATGTTAGAGAGATGCACAGGTTCTTACCTCTTGTCTTACCACCCAACAATTGAAGAGATGAATACACTCTTTTAAGAAAAAGCCAAAATTCGACACCATAAGTGCCCTAGTAATCACAATGGTGAGCCCGCCCAGGTATGTTAGAGCGATGCACAGGTTCTTACCTCTCGTTTTACCGCACAACGATTGTGGACTAGGAACACTCTATCATCAAGCAAACAACTTGGCTTACTGTATCATCACCTACCATCCCCGGCAACGACGTCAAAATGTAGTGTTGTTTTAATGAATCCTAATTGACCAAGATTACAACCATTAATTGTCAACCCAGGGCAGGTATTGTTGTTTCAATGAATTTTTCACTATTAGTGCCGATACACTACAAAAAGGAATGAAAATTGAAAGAAATAGTAAAGGATGTTGTTGAATCAATTACAGAAAATAAATCATTCATGCAGAAATGAAAAAACTCTACAGAAATGAAATCACACTTCACAATTACCAAAGCAAGGGTGCCACACACTAAACCAATGACTACACCCACTGGTTAACTACCATTCTATTTAATCAAACTAGTGTAATATCATAATATAATTCTAGAATTGAAGCGTGTTGGGCTATGTTATATTCTTTCCACAACTAGCCCACGTAGTTAATCGGGGGGTTAGAATGGGGCAGAGCCCCCCCTTCGTTGCACCGATTGCGTAGTGGGGGGAGTCACATGGGGTTTGAGGGGTGCAGGTAACCCCACTCTATGGGGCCTGGGGCAGTGCCCTGGAAAATTTTGTTTCTAGACCCTATAGTAGGTTGGATGAACCTACCTATGGTTTTGTGCATGATTTTTTGCAGATGGTTTTGGATGCGATGGTTTTCGTTCCATGGTTTTAGACACGATGGTTTTTGGTCCATGGTATTGGATGCTTCGGCATGTATAAATATGTATTGTAACATTGAAAGAAATATAATGAAAAATCAAACTGGTAGTCCTAGTTTTGGAATCCAAGGGAAAATCTCTATGTATCTGTGTTTTATGTGTTATGTTCTCGCATTGTTTATTTTCTATGTTTTAGAATTCGTATGCAAGTAATTTTTGTATGGGTTTAAAACCTACATTTGGTATCAGAGTTGTTTTGGCTTCAAAGGGATGCCTTTGTCACTGAGGGGTTTCGCTCGGGCTTGTAGTAGATCCTTTTTAGTGGGAGATCTGCGGGATTGATTCTGGTACTGAAAGAATATGGTGAGCAGTGGAAAGGCAGAGATTGAGTAATTTAATGGTTAGAGTTTTGATTTGTGGAAACTCAAGATGGAGGATCTGTTGGTGGATAAAGATCAGTGGATCATGGTAGATCTAGGTACTAAACCAACAAGAGTGTTTGATAAAGAATGGAAGAAGTTAGATCGGAAGGCAAAGAGTACAATACGATTGTGTGTCTCATATTCAGTATTGTTGAATGTATCAGGGGAAGCTATGGTGATGGATTTGTGGGACAAGTTAGGGACTTTGTACTAATCTAAGTCTCTAGTGAATAAACCATTCCTACAGAAAACGCTGTGTAACCTGAGGATGAAATATGGAGACTGGTGATAGAGCATCTGAATGTGTTTAATACTATGGTAAGTCAGTTATTGTCTGTTGATATCAAAATTTCAGATGAAGATAAGTGCATTAGTTTGTTGTGTTCTCTACCAGATTTGTGGGATAGTCTGTTATTGCAATAGGTAGCAATGCAACTGCCTTGCAGTTTGATGAAATAGTCTCATCCTTGTTGATAGAGGAGATGAAACGAAAAAATATGGAGAGCTAGAATGGTGATGCCTTGTCTATACGAGGACGATCCTAGAAAAAAAACAAAAATAAGTCACCGAGTGGGAGATTTAAATCTAGAGGGACATCTAAATCTCCAGGAAAACCTATAAAAGTGGTGTGCTAGAAAAGTGGAAAGGAAGGGAACCACAAAAGAGACTATAAATCTAAAGCTCCTAACAAAGGAAAGGGATCTAATGATGCTCCTTCTGCAGAGGCGAAAACCACCTCAAATGAAGGTGGGGATGTGTACATGGCTTCTTCAAGTACACATGTAGATCATGAGCCATGGTTGATTGACTCAGGTGCATCCTTTCACTTCACTCCCCATAAAGAGTGGTTTTGCGAGTATGAGAAATACGATGGTGGTGATGTCTTCTTAGGGGATGATAGGAAGGCTAGAATCATTGGTCACGAAAAAGTAAAGTTGAAGTTGCAAGGTGGAAGGGTTAGAACACTTCTGGGTGTTTTACATATTCCTGCATTGGCCAAAAATCTGATTTCCGTAAGCAAGTTGGATGATGCAGGTGTAAAAACAGTGTTCAAGAAGGATAATTGCAAGATGGTTCAAGATGGTTCAGGGAGCATTGGTATCGATGCGGGGAGTTTGGATTGGAACTCTGTGCAAGCTGAAAGGTACCACTGTTGTTGATGGGTGCAACAATTACGTGGTTCCTGAAAGTGGAGCAGAAAATCTAGTGGTCTCTGGAGAGAAGACCATGCTGTGGCATCAAAGGCTTGGAAATATTGGAGAAAAGGGCTTTCGAATACTTCATGGTAAAGGTATGGTAGAAGGTATGAGTAATAGCTCTTTGGATTTTAATTTCTGTGAAAATTGTGTATATGGGAAGCAAAATCGAGTGAGTTTCCCCTCTAGTGGTAAGAGGGCGAAACAAATATTAAAGCTTGTGCACAGTGATGTGTTTGGACCTATGAAGGTTCCATCACTGGGTGAGTCTGTGTACTATGTATCATTTATAGATGCTTCTCAAGGAATACATGGATATATTTCCTTAAGAAGAAATCTGAAGTATTTGAAAGGTTTAAATATTTTAAGGCTCTCATGGAAAACCAAACAGAGAAGAAGATAAAGGTGTTGAGGACAGATAACGGTGGAGAGTTTTGTAGAAAGGAATTTGAAGAATTCTCTAAGAAGTATGGTATATCATGACACAAGACTAATCCATATACACCTCAAAAAAATGGAGTTGCAGAAAGAATGAACAAGAGGTTGATGGAAAGGGCAAGAAGCATGCTCAGTGGTGTCGGGTTAGGACAGGAATTTTGGGCAGAGGTGGTGGAGACAACGTGTTACCTGGTCAACAGATCACCTTCATCAGTTTTGGAGGATAATACTCCATAACAGGTATGGATTGGTAAGAAACCCTATCTTTCACATCTAAGGGTATTTGGATGTGAAGCATATGTACATGTTCGAAAGGAGAAATGAACCAAGTTGGATAATAAATCTGAAAAGTGCATCTTTATTGGGTATAAGGATGGTTTAAGGGGTTAGAAGCTTTGGAACCCAATAACAAGGAAGGTTGTGTACATCCAAGATGTGGTGTTCAGAGAGGTAAAAGATGTTATTAAACATGAATTCCAACCAAAGGAACCTGAGAAGTTAGAGTTTGAGCTGAAGGGGGAAGAATTGGACTCTACAGCAGAGGAGGAATTAGAAGATGAAGAGCAACAAACTTTGGGTGTGAGAATATCAGTTTGAGAAAGAAGGCATCCAGAAAGGTATAGTCTATCTACATTTTGTTCAAATTTTTCTTTATCTATTACTAATGATGATCCTAGAACTGTGAAGGAAGCAGTAGATTCAAAGGATATAAAACTCTGGAAAGAGGCCATGGTTGATGAAATGGCATATTTACACAAAAATGAGGCTTGGGATCTAGTGGAGTTGACGGCTAGAAGGAAACCCATTGAAAGCAAACGAGTGTTCAAGAAGAAGACAAATGCAGAAGGAAAGGTGGAGAAATATGAAGCTCGCTTGGTAGCAAAAGGTTATTCCTAGGTGCTAGGAATTGATTTTGGTGATAATTTTTCTCCTATTGCCAAGGTAACTGCTATTAGATTACTTTTATTTGTTGTTGCCACTTTTTATTTTGAGGTAGAATAGATGGATGTGAAGACAACATTTCTTCACCGGGATCTGGAAGGGGAGATCCACATTAAGCAACCTGAAGGTTTTGTGGTGAAGGATAAGAAAGAAATGGTATGCAAGTTAAAGAAGTCTCTATATGGGTTAAAACAGTCACCAAGGATGTGGTATTAGAAATTTGATACATTTATACGGGGACTTGGCTTCACCAGAAGAAAAGCAGATCACTATGTGTATTTTAAATTAATTGGTGACCGTGTTGTTTATCTTGTCTTGTATGTGGATGATATGTTGCTGGTTGGAAATGACAAATAAATTATCCAGGATTTGAAAACCCAATTTTCCAAATTCGACATGAAAGATCATGGTGCTGCAAACTATATTTTGGGCATGGAAATTAAAAGAGACCAGGCAAAGAGGAAGCTCTGGTTAAACCAGAAGAAGTATGTTGAGATAATACTATAGAGGTTTAATATGCAAGATAGTAAACCAGTGAAGGTTCCTATTCCTGTAGGTGTGAGACTATCTATTGAACAGTGTCCCAAGGCACAAGAAGAGGAAGAGGACATGTCCTGTGTTCCATATGCAAGTGTAGTTGGTAGCCTGATGTATGCAATGGTCTGTACTAGACCAACCATTACACATGCAGTGGGAGTATTGAACAGGTTTATGTCAAAACCAAGGAAGAAGCACTGGACAACAGTGAAGTGGTTTTTTAGGTATTTGTGTGGCACTAGTGATTATGGTTTATGCCACCAAAGGAGACCAGGATTGGACAGAGTGTTGGATATTGGTGGCTTTGTTGATGCAAACTGGGTTGGAGATCTGGATTAGAGAAGATCTACAAGTGGGTATGTCTTTAACCTATTTGGAGGTGCAGTAAGTTGGATGAGTAAGAAACAATCTGTAGTGGAATTATCAACTACAGAGGAAGAATACATGGCAACCATTTAAGCAAGCAAGGAAGAAATTTGGTTGCAGAGGTTGTGTTCATGGAGTTAGTACAAGGATCTATAAGGATAGACTGTGACAACCAAAGTGCAATTTTCTTGGCAAAGAACCCTGCATATCATTCAAAGACAAAGCACATTTATGTTTAGTATCACTTTGTGAGGGATATCATAGAAGACAAAAAGGGGTTGCTAGTACAGGTGGACACTTTGAAGGATACTGCAGATGCATTGACAAAATTTGTGAGCTCTGAGAAGTTCTCTTGGTGTAGAGAAATAATGGGCATTGCAAGGTTGGATAAATGACTAAGATCTCCTATGGCCCCCTATGGAAAGAAAACAAGAAGTGGGAGAATGTTGGGCTGTGTTATATTCTTTCCACAACTAGCCCATGTAGTTAACTGGGGGGTTAGAAGGGGGGTGAAGCCCTCCATTCCTTGCACCGATTGCATAGGGGGGGAGTCGTAGGGGGTTTGAGGGGTGTAGGTAACCCCACTCTATGGGGTCCATGGCAATGGCTCGAAAATATTTGTTTTTGGACCCTATATTAGGTTGGACAGACCTACCTATGATTTTGTGCATGATTTTTTGCACATGGTTTTGAATGCGATGATTTTCGGTCCATGGTTTTGGACGCGATGGTTTTTGGTCCATGGTATTGGATACTTCAGTATGTATAAACATGTATTGTAACATTGAAAGGAATATAATGAAAAATCAAGCTCGTAGTCCCTGTTTTGGGATCTAGGGGAAATCTCTCTGTATATGTGTTTTATGCGTTATGCTCTCGTATTGTTTATTTTTTGTGTTTTAGAATTCGTATGTAGGTAATTTTTGTATGAGGTTAAAATCTACAAAGTGGATATATTCTACAATTTATATAGCAACAATAGAAAACCATACAAACAATAAAATAAATAATAAGATACAGCTACTTCTACTACTGTAGTCTGTGCTAAAGAGGAGGGCCCTTCCTCCCTAGCAGGGGCGCAGGAATGAACACAAAATTAGTTGAAGAATCATATGAGGAATAGTAACAACATCACCATATATCCTTCAATATTAAAAATAATTACAGGTTACAATATCAAAGTAACAATGCTTTTCTCTATGTCGTCCCCGCACATAAGAAATCTAGTTTCTTTTATAGTTATTACATACCCAAAATTAGGAATAGATCAATCATGAGAATCTCATGATTCGGATGTTGGTCATAAAGCAGAAATCATTATAACCTATTCCTAAATAGAAATTCTATTTAGATACATTATTAAGATCACAACCGTGTGGATCCGTTACTTCTAAATAAACAATTGATAACTCCCCACAGATGTGTGTGGAATAGTACCCACGACTTTGCCAACTTCGGTGCAACAACATCCTGCGGTCAAATGATGGTTTGGATTGTGTTGTAGCGGCTACAACCACCCTCCAAAATTTTTCCTAAGCCTGTTTTGTAGCCTCCCTACCAACCTTATACAACACTTTTTATTTCTTTGTGAAGTACTCAAGCTTCAGTTTTTTCCTCGCACAAAGGCAGCCTGTCGATCACAGTTAATCCATTCCCCTCACAGGCTGCTCACCCAGACTTGGTACATCTATAGGGTAAGCAGATTCCCCTTGAAAATTGCACATTTTTGGAGGGAAATTAGCCTTCCCTCCAGAAATTGTACAATCCTCTCTAATAGCCTGCTTGGCTCCAGGATTACGTAATCATCTCCAACAACCTGCTCGGCTCTAGGATTGCACAATCTTGCCAGCGAACCCTCCTAGCAAGATTTGTGCAAATATTCCCTGCAGCAAGATGTTCAACCCAGGATTTGCACAAATCTGGGTAGCATTTATTTGTTCTACCTAGAAATTGTGCAAACCTCTTGGGTAGTCAGCCCAGCTCCCAGCCACGAATGCACATTTTTCCCAAGCAGTTGAGAAGCTGCATGCATGAACAGTCTGGTTGACTAGTTCCACCCGAGATTGAGGAAGCTTGACTTGCATGCATGCATGATTTGATCTTCTTGGAATACCAAGAGACACCATGCAAAATGAATCCCATGATTCAGGGAGCTATTTTTAGTAGCCGGGGGTTACATGCAAGGTTTCTTTAGAAGTTTCTCTTAAAGTGTCACTTTTTCCTAGATTTGTGGCATGCACATCATGAGACCAAACTTATTTATTTGACGCATCAAATCTCATTCATTCACATTGATCTTAGAGCTCACACATCCCACAACACATTTAGGACTCTTCGACACATTCGGCTAAGCTATTCATGGGTAAGAGGCCTCAACTTGTCTTTTTCAACATTTCTGTCGCTTTTTGTGTATTCACTTGTGTGAGTGTTGTTTGCTTGATTTCTTTGAATTCCTGATATAGTTTACATTCTAGCTTGTCCTAGCTCTGGTTCATTTTTTGTTGCTATCTCACTGTTGTCGCATACATGAAACTGTTTTGCACGGACGTTCGCCCAATCGACAAACTGCCTCACCCACATACATGTTGATCTTTTTGCTGAATCTTTCATTCATGTTTTTCATGCACTATCAATCACTTCTGCTATCACTTAGTTTCACCATGCATTTTCTATCTTAGTTTCTTCCAGTTTCCCATTAGCAAGTTGGGCCAACACTGGCTTAGACTCTACCTTCACTAAGGCTGCATTGTGTACTTTGGGGAAGGAAGGCTCACCTTCCTCTCCAAATTTTCACATTCCTACCCAGCACCAGCTTCTAAGACTATTTTGTGCATTTCTAGAGGAAAGTGGCTGATTGGCCCAAGAAATTGCGCAAATTTGTCATTAGGCTAGCAGTCATTCCTAGTTGGAATTGCGCATTGCAGAATCCCATCAGTTAGCAACCAAACTGGACTGTGCATTGCATAGTTCCAACATTCATTCAGTCTCCCAAAAGCCTAGACTATGCCTTGTGCAGTCTTGGTAGTTGGTCTCCCGACCTCCCAGTTGAAATTGCGCAACCTTCATGATCATTCACCCAAGTATGTTGCAAGTTAGTTCTCATGTTCATTTTGGTTTTCAACTGACAGATTGCTTGCCATGAGTGTTGCCATGTCTCCAGGTATCCGAGGTGTTCATTTGCCTCTCAGTAGTACAGGTATAATGGTTTCCAGGAGAGCAGAGACAAAGATATCATTCAAAGCACACTTGGGGATGCAGTCGATCAAGTGTCCATGGACTTTCCTACCCACTAAGACATCAAGTTTTTCATAGACAAGGACCTCAAGATATGAAAGAAGCAACATCACAGTGAGAAACATCATGAAAAATAGTTGAAGACAAAATACCAAATGCAATGAATGCAAGAGGAGGGTTGTTGACTATTAGCATTATGATACAGGTGTTGTCCTTGATGGCAACTCACTCAGAGGTATGATACAGGTGATGGCAACTTAATCAGATGGCAGATCTAGTGCAGTAGGTCAAAGGAAAGGTATACGCGGGTTAGACTTGATGAAAGCGCGTATACACACAGGTAATCAGAGCAAAAGGCGCATATACGCAGGTTCACAGAAGTAAAGGCGCGTACATGTTGGAAACCATGGTTTTGGTCCATGGTATTTTGGTATTGGTCCATGGTATTTGGTTCAAAATGACGACCCCAAGTATTGGTTCTACATGGTTTTGGACCATGGTATTGAGAGAAGCCTAAACCTATATAAGGAGAAGATCATTAGGCCAAAGGAGAGTTGTGCAAGTGGTGAATGTCTGATGAAGTGTGAGATCTAGATGTTGGTTATGGGTTGGTGATGCCTTGCTTGATCTGAACCAAGGTTGCACTCATGTGGAGGATGATGAACGATGGAACGAGATCTAAAGGCTTGGAATGATTATCTCTATACGGTTTGATTATGGATAGACTAGATCTATTGACGTATGTTTATTAATGTTATGATCTGGGTATGTGTTGATGTCTGAAATAGCTGCAAAGTTATGAGTTAGAATTTACAGATTTGTACGCGGGTTGTCTTTGGTAAAAGTGCGTATACACGCAGGTTGGGTTCGTCCAAGTAGCGTATACACTATGAAGTATGATATTTGAAGTTGCTGTTGGATCTGGTTGTTATTGCAGAGTTATGTAGTTTGTTCTGTGTTCTGGTGACTGTGTTGTTGACAGGGTTTCAGTATTGGGTGATTCAAAGATTGATGATGCAACTTGTATTGCAATAGTGATTGTTTTATGGTCCAGTATGAAAATGTATGAAACATCGTCCCTGGTACAAGAGCCACGGGGTTGTAGCTCCCTTCCAGGAGCAGCTGGAAAACGAGTGAAGGTTGGAGCCTTCAATAGGCCAGCGCCTACGTACTAGTAAATGGAATGGCTAGTACAAGAGCTAAGAATGTTGTAGCCTTCTGCAGGTAGAAGCCTGCGTACTGGTAAAGGAGTGAACCAGTACATTGTAAAAGAAGTTTCTAATTAAAGGAAGATAGAAACAAATTGTAGTAGGTGGTTTTCACCCACATTGGCTTTCCACCTTATATCATGGTGTTCACATGTGCTCTTTATGTGTGATGATCTGTTCTGTTTACTGTTCATATGGTTAATAATGTTCTGATGCATTCACTGAACATGAACTAACTAAATCATAAAGGTTACTGGATGTATGCTAGTTTCTTTCAACACAGTCGCGTATATACGCGGATATCCTTAACTGAAGTAGCGTATATGAATCTGAGTATGAAAATGAAAAGTTTTATTGATTTGATAATACTGATTCACCCCCCCCATCTCAATATTATTTCCAACATTGACAACACAGAGGTGGAACAAGGTTGCAAGCTCAAGCATGTCCATTAATGATGAAAGAAACTTTGGAGACTCCAGCTATGAAGTGACAACGCAACATGAAGATCATGCGAACAAAGAAGATGGAGAAAAAAAGGAGTTGCATGTGCTGAAGTAGTAACTCAGGAAGAACATAAAGCTACAAAAACAGATGCATGCATTATAGTAGGAACAGGAACAACAGTGGGCGCAACATGCACTCATGGATGAAACTGCACTCGTACAAGTTAAGGATCCATCCCAACATCTGACACAGAGTAGACATGGTGAGTAGTGTTGTTGATCGCATGTAAGGGATTGAGCAGCATGCATGTCATTGAGCACACACATGAAATCCAACCCATTCAACACACTCACCAAGGCAAAGACAAGAAGCAAGTCCAACTAGGGTTGAACATGTACTTTGGCAAGTTGATGTGCATGACCCCCAGCACACACATGAAGATTAGCATGGACACTATGCATCAGTGTGTTGCCAATTCAATCGTATCCAAGAAGACCATGCACATGTTAAGAGACGAGCTGGATGAATGGGTTGAAATAATGCACTAATTGCAATAGAGGCAAGAGTTCGCTTCAACAAGGTGTCACCATAGGTGCATGCACACCATCATGGATGACCAATGTTGGCATAAACTTACCACCTTCACCATCACAAGCATACCAAAGAGTTGGTCTCACCACAGTGGACCAAGTGTCAGTGATGTCTTGCTTGGCTTGCTCAAGCCATGTTGTCTCACATGAGTACATGTGCATTGTAATGTCGAGTGATGTCAAGTGTCAATAGTTGGACGTAATAGTCATAGAGTAGGTGAACTGTCACAAAGGGGGATGTCAAGGGTCACTCCACCCTTTGCTATAAATAGTCCCTCATAACTCATTGTATAGGCTTTTCGTCAGTCAAGCTTCTACTAAGACTATCTTGAATAAGTCTTAGACAATATTGTAACATGCCTTGGCTTCTCCACTACGTGAAGCTAGTACATCTCTTTGGAGGAGCAGACGGATGTAGCTGTAATGTTCCACTCTTGGGGCTAGTAGGGTTACATGGATGTATTGTATGATTATGACTTACACTTCTTTATATAATAAGAGCCATCACATTTTCATGCATATGTTGTTATTGTGGTTGGACTGCTCCAGTTGCCTTAATGATATATTTTGTTTAACTTACGTAGTTGTGTATGAACTGATTCACATGCAATATTATGAATCTTGTTGTTAATCTATTGATATGTTTTTAATGCTTTCATGTCCGTGTCGAATGCTCTGCTGGAAATTAGACAGACCTTTCACATGAACCTTGCTGTAACAACTATCGCACTCGTCTTAGATTGATCTATTAGTGTTGTACATGTTATCTTACCTTGTATGATGTGATTGCTACATTCGAGTGGACTCCTCCACAAGAAGCTATGCATGTCCTTTTGTGATGTGTGTTCCTAGGCAAGTTGGGACTGATCCCTTTTAACCTGGAACTCACCTTCACCTCCTTCCCCCTTAGAAGTGTTAGAACCTCTCATACACCTTTCTTGACTCACTACATCAGTCACACCCTTGCTACTGACAGAGTCATTTTACTTGCCTCTGTGTGACATCGCAGTCAAGTAATTACCTTACAACCCATTGCTAGGACTCCTACATCAAATGGTCTAAGGTCTAATTGGGACTTCTTACCAAGGAGGACCCCTTCACATGTTGGCGGGTCCAACACCGTCAACATTTATGGTGCCAGAAGGAGGGCTTGATGACAAGCTATGTCCTCTCATCCATTTTTGAACCTTTGCATATCTTTCATGGATTCTTGCACTCTTCTTCCCCTGAGGTGTTTTTCAAGTCATGAAGATGTCTCCAGCTCAAGGAAGTTGTTCAATCTCTTGTCCACTCACACGTATTATGGTGAAGTCGAAGTGGTCTGGTCTAATCACTTATGTAACTTTCTTTCCATGATTCATGAGGAATATGAGTTTTCTTACGAATAGGATGCTTTGTTGTTTGCATACACACTTTGCGAATCTCCATTTCGTTGGGTGCTCAGCCTACTAAATGACACCATGCACTCATTTGAGCACTTCTGTGATCTTACTGAAGAAACGTTCTATCATTTTGATAGAGACCATCTTGACTGGAAACTGTTACAGCAATGGAGGGCTCCACATGAATCCGTTATTGATTTTTGGTAGCAATTCCATGACTTACAGTTTCAAGCTCCGAGGAGCCAGATGATGTTTGCTTATCTTTGGGACTGGTTCAAGTATTTCCTTAAGAAATCTGCCCGTCCCAAGAGGAAGCTTGATATTAGCCTCACTCAACATTCCTCATTGATGGAACTGTGCAATCCCATGTGGGAATGAGCATCATCTCAACTGACTGTCAACCTCCCTCTCATTTAGCAGCTCCACCACTACCCATTGATGTTGAGGATCATGCTCACACACCTGTTCATCCTTCACTCTCCCAACATCACTCCACTCAATTTTCGCGTAGATTTGGTTGTGAGTCCTTCAAGTTCTCATATGCATTCTTTTCTTCGACCTTTGTCTTTGCACTCACGTGTTACTCCAAATGATGTTATCTTTTGTTCATCCATTCTAGACTCTTCATTTGTTTTGAATGAGGAACAACCCCCTGATGGAGTTGGTGTTGCACAACTAAAATGCACTTTCATTCATGAAGAGTATGAGTGGGAACTTGAACATCAAAACTCGGTGAACAATGACTCCCTTCTGTTTGAGCGCCCTCCATTCTTCCCTAATCTCTTTGGTGAACCTACCTTCCATGATTCTGCATGTGCATCTTCATCCACATATGCATCCATTATTTATCACTTGCAGGATATGTTAGTCCATCATTCAATAATCGAGAGAGTTACTCATTGACAATCCACTTGATCCTTCATTTGTCTTTTCCAGAAACACAGAGGATGAGTTTGTTTGCTTTTCATGTACCCCTTTGTTTGATTCATCTGATCATGAAGATGCTAAAGAATTCATTGATCTTTCTGATCACGGTGGTCGTGATCCATTTGCTTCCATTTTTTATCATGATCATGAATCTATCATAGTTGATCTTTTGAAGCCACTAGTGTATGATGATCTACTTGATGATGAAGTTGAGACACCTAAGACTGTCAAGGCACTTCAGCCCAAGCTGATGGTTATGTTAGGTCCTCACTCTCTTGGGGTTAGCCTCACTTCTGATCATGGAACTGTTCAATCACCCAAGGCTCTTCATCGTTCATCTCTATGCATTAAAGATTCATCTCACTCACAGATCACGCTTCCTTCACTCGAACTGCATGATCCCATTGCTCATGCATTGGAGGAGTCTTGAATTGCAAGCACTCATTCGTGAAACAAGTTATCTTTGTTTCTTTCGTTTGCTTTCATGTCACATTTAAGAGTGTGCTTATGCTTCAAATTTTCATATTGTGTCACATAGCACCACAATAAGTCCATGGCCTGCCCATCATGCACATGCACTCACTCATGTTCTGTGGGCACTTTGAAACATGAAGTGTGGTTGTCTTCATTGTTATATCTTTCTTTCTTGATGGTTCACACAACTGGGTTACCTGCGAACCAAGCCTTCACCAACATGGGTCTACCAATGCACCAGTGGCTGCATTGGAAGTATGATTTCATGTGATTAGGACCATGTACCATTAGTGTAGGATTAGGGGTAGTGTTTGCTTTCAGTTGTTTTCTTGCATGCTTGTTTTCTTATATGATTTGTTTTCTTGTTTGTTTTCTTGCTTGTTTTCTTACCTTCATTGCTTTCACTTTTGCTTTTCTTTGATGTTTGTTAGTTCATTTGTTTCATCCATAGGTTAGTCTTGCATGAAACCATGTATGACTCTTGAAGCAATCTGGGTAAAGTAAAAGAGGGATTGTACAACTATTACTACTTGGTTATCTGTGATCTTGCCTCTATGTGATGAGCTTGCTTCTTTTAGTCCATGATACCTCGAAGGAAAATACGTACTGCTCAAAGTGAACCTTGGTGAAAGCATGAAAAAACCTTAATAGGCATGTCAAATATACAATAAAATACTTCTCTGCTGAAACAACATCTTATGCTCACAATAAGTCAGGATCCCTCTTCTGCCTATGAAATGAATAAGTTCTATGCATAGTGAAAATGAAAATTAAAAAAATAAAAGGTTAAAAAAATTCAAAATGAAAGATGAATAAGGAAAATGAAGAGAAAGGCTTCTTGCACAAGGAGGTGATGCAACTAGCTCCGTCGAGGTACTAACCAAGTTCATTGGCTTTAAGCCATGCTTGTGTTCCTATGTGACTCCACCAGGGTACTGTCCATTCCTACTGGCAGTGGAACAACACTAGAGATGAAACTAAGACTCTAACGACTATACTACTTGTGCACCTATATACCTGTCAACCCTAATTGACACAACTATGTTGCCTTGGCTTGGAATGTGTCTCAATCAACCAACAGTCTGGTGGATGCTACATCTTACAATCAAGCTAGTGTGAAGCCAAGATGAGCTGAGAGCTGAACAATACTTCCGTAGGTGTTGGAATTTCTTTTCATGAACAAGGTCCATTTAGAGAGTTGGAGTTCTCCTAGTATGTCACCAAGTGTTGTAGTGGCTACAACCACCCTCCGAAATTTTTCCTTAGCCTATTTTGGAGCGTCCCTACCAACATTACATAGCACTTTGTCTTTCTTCATCAAGTACTCAAGCTTTAGTGTTTCCTCGCACAAAGGAAGCCTGTCGATCACAGTTGATCCATTCCCCTCACAAGCTGCTCACTCGGACTTGGTCCAGCTGCAGGCTGAGAAACCTCTCCTTGAAAATTGCACATTTCTGGAGGGCAACCAACCTTCCCTCTAGAAATTGCGCAATCCTCTCTAACAACCTTCTCAGCTCTAGGATTGCGCAATCCTTCCAAGCAACCCTCCTAGCAGGATTTGGGCAAATTTTCCCAGCAGTAGGTTGTTCAACCCAGGATTTGCATAAATCTGGGCAGCAATCAGCTGCTCTACCTAGAAATTGCACAAACCTCTTATGCAGTCAGCCTAGATCCCAGCCAAGAATGCACATTTTTCCCAAGCAGTTGAGCAGCTGCATGCATGAATAGCCCGAATGACCAGTTCCACCTGGGACCGAGGAAACTTGACTTGCATGCATGCATGACTTGATCTTCCCAGAATAAAAAGAGACAACATGCAAAAGACATCCCATGATTTAGGGAGCTATTTTTAGCAGCTGGGGGTTACATGCAAAGTTGTTTTAGACATTTCCCTCCAAGTGTCACATTTTCCTAGATTTATGGCATGCGCGTCATGAGACCAAACTCATTTATTCGATGCATCAAGGCTCATTCATTCACATAGATCTTGGAAATTTGACATCCCACAACACATCCAGGACTCTTCGACACATCCAACTCAATTATTCATGGGTAAGTGGCCTCAACTTGCCTTTTGAAACATTTCTATCGCTTTTTGTGTATTCGCATGTGTGAGTGTTGTTTGCTTGATTTCTTTGAATGCCTGTTGTTGTCTACATGTATTCTACCCTGTCCTAGCTCTGTTTCAATTTTTGTTGTTATCTCACTGTTATCGCATGCATGAAACTATTTTGCATGGACGTTTGCTCTACTAGCAAACCGCCTCACCCACATGCATGTTGATCTATCTGCTGAATCTTTCATTCATGTTTTGCATGCATTGTCAATCACTTCTACTATCACTTAGTGTCACCATGCATTTACTACCTTAGTTGCTTCCAGTTTCCTGTCGGCGAGTCAGGCCAACCTTGGCCTGGACTCTGCCTTCACCAAGGCTACATTGCGCAATCTGGGGAAGGAAGGCTCACCTTCCTCTCCAGATTTGCACATTCCTGCCCAACACCAGCCTCCAGGACTGTTTTACATATTTCTGGAGGATAGTGGTTGCTTGGCCCAAGAAATTGAGCAAATATGTCCTTGGGCCAGTAGCCCTTCCTATCTAGAATTGCACATTGCGAAATCCCAGCAGTCAGCAGCTAGACTCGAATGTGCATTGCACAATTCCAATAGTTAGCTAGTCTCCCGATAGCCTAGACTATGCCTTGTGCAGTCTTGGTAGTTGGTCTCCTGACTTCCCGGAGGAAATTGCGCAACCTTCATGATCATTCACCCAGGTATGTTTCAAGTCAATTCTCATGTTCATTTTGGTTTCTGACTGATAGATTTCTTTCCATGAGTGTTTCCATGTCTCTAGGTATCCAAGGTGTTCATCTGCCACTAACTAGTATAGGTATAATGGTTTCCAGGAGAATGGAGACGAAGACACCATTCAGAGCACACTTAGGGATGTTGTCGATCAAGTGTCCATGGACTTGCCTACCCACGCAGACATCAAGTTGTTCATAGACAAGGACATCAAGATATGACAACAGCAACATCATAGTGAGAAACATCTTGAACAATAGCTAAAGACACCATACCAAATGCAACAAATGCAAGAGGAGGGTTGTTGCCAGCATGGAGGTAGAACAAAGTTGCAAGCTCAAGCATGTCCATTGATGATGAAAGCAACTTTGGAGACTCCAAGTATGAAGTGATGGCACGACATGAAGATCATGCAAAGGCAGAAGATGGAACAAAGAAGGAGTTGCATGTGCTGAAGCAACAACTTGGGAAGAACATGAAGCTGCATAGATAGATGAATGAGTTTCAACAGGAACAGGAACGACAGTGGGTGCAACATGCACTCAGGGATAAAACTGTGCCCGTACAAGTTAAGGATCCATCCCGGAAGTTGACACATAGCAGACATGGTGAGAAATGTTGTTGATTGCATGTAACAGATTCAACAACATGCATGTCATTGAACACACACATGCAATCCAACCCATTCAACACACTCACTAAGGCGAAGACAAGAAGCAAGTCCAATTAGAGCTGAACATGTACTTTGTCAAGTTGATGTGCATTACCACCAGCACACACTTGAAAATCAGCATGGACACTATGCATTAGTATGTTACCAGTTCAACCACACCCAATAAGACCATGTTCATGTTAGAAGATGGGTTGGATGAAGGGGCCAAACCAATGCACTAGTTGCAATGGAGGCAAGAGTTCGCTTCAGCAAGATGTCACCATGAGGTGCATGCACACCATCACAGACGACCAAGATTGGCATCAGCTTACCACCTCAACCATCACAAGCATGTCAAAGAGTTGGTCTCACCACAAAGATTGAGTGTTAGTGATGTCTTGCTTGGCTCTCTCAAGCCATGTTGTCTCACATGAGTAAATGTGCATTGTAACATCAAGTCATGTCAAGTGTAAGACAAGTGTCAATAGTTGGACATAACAGTCATAGAGTAAGTGAAGAGTCATGCAGGTAGTTGAATTGTCACAAGGGGGGATGTCAAGGGTCATCCCACCCTTTTTTATAAATAGTCCCTCACAGCTCATTGTATATGCTTTTGGTCAACCAAGCTTCTACTAAGGCTGTCTTGAAGAAGGCTTGGACAATATTGTAACGCGCCTTGGCTTCTCCACTACATGGAGCTAGTACATCTCTTTGGAGGAGCAGGTGGATGTGGCTATAATGTTCCACTATTGGGGTTGGCAGGTTTACATGGATGCATTGTATGATTATGACTTACACTTCTTTATATAATAAGAACCAACACATTTTCATGCATATGTTGTTATTGTAGTTGGACTGCTCCAGTTGCCTTAATGATATATGTTGTTTAACTTACATACTTGTGTATGAATTGTTTCAAATGCAATTATATGAATCTTGTTACTAATGTGTTGATATTTTGTTAATGTTGTCATCATCTGTGTCGAGTGCTCTGTTGGACATCAGACATACCTTTCACACGAACCTTTCTGTAAGAACTGTTGCACTCGTCTCGGACTGATCCGTGAGTGCTATATGTGTTATCTTACCTTGTATGATGTGATTGCTGCATCTGAGTGGACTGCTTTGCCAAAAGCTATGCAAGTCCTTTTTTGTTGTGTGTTCCTAGCCGAGTTGGGACTGATCCCTTTCAACCTGGAACTCACCTTCACCTCCTTCCCCCTTCGAACTATTAGAACCTCTCATACAACTTCCTTGACTCACTACATCAGTTACACCCTTGCTACTGACAGAGTTATCTGACTTGCCTCTATGAGACATCGCAGTTAAGGCATTACCTTACGACCCACTGTTAGGACTCCTACACCAAACGGTCTAAGGTCTAAATGGGACTTCTTACCGGGGCGATCCCCTTGACATGTTGGTGGGTCCAACACCATCAACAAGTTTAACAACAATCACTGGGTAACAACATCCTTGTAACAACATCCGAGGTGTAACAACGATCATATTTAATAGCACATGGTGTAACATGAACACATGTAATAGCATATAGTGTGTAACTACAAAGTGTAACAACATCTGTCCAACCCTGCTTCAAAACTGATCAGTGTAGATTGTTCACTCCATAACCTCGTTCTCGCAAGAGACACCTAAAAAAGGGAAGGGGATCTAAAAGATTTCTCTAATGCTAACCCCAGTTAGCCACAAAAAGGAATATTGTATCGTTATATTAAGAAAACATGGCACAATAACATGACAATGAAATATGATGTATAAATGATAAAAAGGGTGATTAACATGTGAATTTTCATTGTCCTGGAGGGAAAGAGGATCAAAACTAGGGAAAGAAAGTGTAGGAAATAGGTAAAAAAGCCACACCCAACACTCATCTAAAGACCATTTGAACAACTTCATTTGTAAATCTTCAAGAAAAATACCTTGTTGCTCCATGCATTCGTGAAAGTCTTTGAGGTGTTGGTCAGGTATTCTCTTTGTGTTCCCACTGAATCTAGGCAAGTAGGAATTTCACTCATGACATGCAGGGAAATGAATGGGATAACTAGGAATAGAAGAGACATCTAGTAGGGAAAATTGGTTAGCCAGGAATGAATGAAGGGCCATCTTGAAAACTTCCCTATGTGATTGATTTCAACGTTAAAAGTAGGAAGAGTTTTGGGCTGCTATAACATCTAAGTGAGTATGGAGCTACTTGAAAGCCAGGATGATCAAATAGAGATAGGGGCAGTGGATTCGCCAGGATGTTTACCATAAATTTGAACGTGGATTCACCAAGGTGAGAGATCTTCAACCCACATCTCCCTTTCTCACGTAGCAAGGGAAATGTAAAACTTTGTTGTACCAGGGAAAAATATTCTAATCCCTTCCCCAGAAACGATGCCAGAAAGATGTCATAGCTAGATCTAGCACCCTATGGCACAAGTGCTGCAGGAGAGATAGAAAGCTCCCTAGAGATAGCCTCTGGGTTGACTGAAGACTAGTGCTTAGGACATCTTAAATAGAGGAATGCATGAAAGATTATATGTGAGGGGTCATTAGCACTCCAATTGTCACGTGAAAAGGTAATAGGAGGGGCCTGGTTCAATAAGCCTTCATTAAGGTTGACTCAAGCTAATACAAGGATTCAAATAACAGGTTATATCGAGCCAATATTAAAAGAGAAATGTCTTCTCCTGGTGGCTGACACACAACAATGAGACAAATTTAAAATTGAAGTTGGAACAGTGATAGAGAGGAGGAAAAGGAGGAGGGAAACATATGCAGAGCGCTATAAATGAACAAAATCATTAACAATAACATTCCAACAGAAAAATGGAAGAGAAAGGAAGGTGAAATGGCAGAAATAGCTGATCACTGATTAAGGTTTTAGGCTACATATTAATATGGGTATCATTCTCTGCTTAAAAACCAAAGTAAATCAAAGCCACCACAGGTACTGTAAGCTAATCACAAACACAAGTAAATTTGTAATTCTATAGGTACTCCATGCTAATGAATAACAAAGTTAAATCTATGATATGCATAGGTATTGTTTACTATTGAGAAGCTAAGATAAATCCATGAACCAACAAGAAACCAACATCTCCATTAACACTATTTTAGGGAAAGAAATACACAAGTGAAATTAAATTACCAAGAAAACATGTTGCACATACATTATTCTTCGAATCAACAGGGAGTTTAATTAATCTGAAGGGTCCAAAAAACCAGTCCATACATTAATCCCAACATCAATTCATTCCCCTCCATGAATACAACAAGTAGAAAAAATGGTATCTGAGAACTCGGACTCAGCAAGTGAGAAATTCTAGAACCAACCATCTTGCCCAACCAACCAACCAAACCTCCTCTTTACAGTGTTTCTTCCCCCTATTTATAAGAGGAGGGGGAGTGTTTATCAAACATGATTCAATACAACATATCCTTGGGCCAAGTCTCAATTGTTAGATCACTTAGCTGTCTTGGCCAAGGTGAAGCTCTGTTGCCCAAACAATGATTACAATAGGGGTTTCCTACATTTCTTGGAATCTTACAAAGATTAATGAATAGAGAAGGAAGTTGGAAAGAGGAAGGAGGAGGTTTAACTCTACTATTCTTGTGGAGGCCTCTGGTTGAGCCACATCCCCGTCATGATGTATTTCTCTGTTGTTGAAGCAGTTCACTATCTATTCTCCTTTAAATTCTTTCAATACTGACTCTGGAGGTGTATTGCAAACCGATCCTTCCTTGAATGTACCCATACCTATTTTGAATGCTCCGACCCCTATGATTTACTGCTAAATCTACTTTAGGGATCGACTTTGTCATTTCAGCCTTAAACCTCCTGTTGAATGCAATCGGCGCCTCGATCTGCCTAGGGATATGTATTACACTGTAGCAGAGTAGTCTTTCGAGTGCATCTTTTATTGTAGAAGCACACGAAATAGGAGAGTTAAACTACTTTATGATTTGTCCCTTAGCCCCTCATGATTTTAGCCCCTTTGTACTTCTTCCTTCATGTGATTGGTGGCTTGATTGAGTGCTTAGCCCTCAAGCACTAAGGCCTATGGAAACCTGTCCAGGGGTCTTTTCCCTTTATAACTCGAGGAGCCTTCATTAACTTTTTATACCGCATCGGCCAATATCCCAGATGCGAAATCCTTATATAATAAACCTCGATAAATTATCACATCTGGGGGACCACCTCCTTATTGCAATCGCAGCTAGGGAGGATATCAGTGAGGAACTGAATTTTTACTTTGTACGATCATCAATTGTCGATTCCTAGGGTGACGTCATCACTACCACGTGTCACCTTGTGAGTGGTGACATGTGTCACCCATAAATGGCCCCATAAGACCCCTGAAAATGCTAAAACTAAGTGACACGTGTCACCTATACTACCACATCACTACCATATTTCCATGTCATTAATGACATCAACGACCATCTCATCTCTGAGGACCAATCATATGCTGCCACATGCCCCCTAGGAAGAGAGAGAAAATGGCCCAGCCGACACTGTTTTTGCATGGGTTTCCTTTGTAAAATGATCTCAGCCTTCCCCGATAATTTTACATAATATCACACCTCGCAAGGTTTTGGAGTGGTAGCCCCTCTATTCCACAAATTGTGGATAATGCGGGATTTCCCATCATCGATATGCCATATTGCCATGTGGAGGAGAGAGAATGGGGTAGCCCAACCTTGGTTTTTTCATGCTTTTGCTTTTGTAAACAATTTTTTGGCCTCCCCGATAATGTACCGCTATATCACAAATCGATGATAACACAAGGTTTTGGAGTGTGTGGGAATTTTATTTTGCAGGACTATGGGATCGTAGGACTACGAGACTATAGGACTGCGGGATTGTGGGACTGCAGTACTATGGGACTGCGGGACCTGTGGGACTGCAAGACTATGAGATTGCGATACTGAGGGACTACGGGATCATGGTATTGTAGCATTGCAGTACTACGAGACTTGTGGGATGTGAGATTCTGATTTTCCCCCAGACTTCCAATTTCGATTTACCTTGCTCCTTTGGTGTTTTCTCCTTGTTTTCTAGCTTTCCCAAGGGTAACTTCAACATGCTCTAACTTCTACTCTGGGAGTCCATTTTTGGACTTCCATATACTATTGGAAAGCTATTTCCGAGCACTAGGAAATGTAGAGGGTCAAATTAAGATCTATAGCTTATATGACTAAAAAATTAGCATCAAAATTCACTGCTATTTGGCATTTGAAGCAATTGGTGATTGATAAAGCAGTGAGTGACAACACTGCCCATAATGCATTGATTAATTTTTTGTGCCATGAATTTTTGTTCTCCAAAAATAAGTTCTTAATAATATTAACCAAACCCTTGTTTTGAGGACTCAACTAACCCATTCCCTTGAGGGTAATAAGAAGTAGAGTGCCCTAACCTTATATGATATTTTTTAGATAAAATTATCATCTTTTTGGACTTGAAAGAAAAAACATTGTCAGTTATGATTTTATGAGGGTAGCTAAACCTAGAAAATATATTTCCTTTAGAAATTGGATGATAACAGAGTCAGTTACTTGTCTAGTGGGAATGGATTCTATCCATTTAGTAAAGTAGTATGTTGCTATCAAAATCCATTTGTGTTGGCCTCAGGAATTAGGGCGACTTTAACTAATGAAGTCTAAACCCCATTGTTGAAAAGGGAATTCTACTGAAATTGGTGTTAAAGGTAGAGGTAACAACTTTCTTTTAGGATTTCAGATTTCTGTGGCTTGAATCTTTTGAATTAACCGGAGAATCCACAGTTTCATTATTTTTGAATCGACGTTTCGAATCCCAAGAGGTGACCTTTTATGTACATTAGAGAACAGGATTGGTCAGTAAAAACCAACTTTAAGGATTTTATTGGCTGTAGATTTCCAATATAGATGGTCACCACAGTGTCCTTGATGAAATTCCTCTAGGACCTTATCTGATTCATCTTTCAACAAACAATTTAGTAACATTCCTGCAGGATCTTTCCAATATAAATTATTGTCAATAGTGCAAAATTTTGATGATTTCATTTTAAGGAACCTTTCCTTAGTTTTAGTTAAACTAGGAGGAGCATATAAGTATTGTAAAACAACAATTATGTCAGCACACCATGGTGATATGCTAAAAACTTCTGAGATCGATGGAGTTGCCTGCTCTTCATGTTCATCTAATTCTGTAATAAATTTGATGTCTAGCACATTACAATTGGACTCTGCCATAAGTTTGTCTAACCCTTGACCCTTGATAAGCTTTGTTGGTTTTATTTCAATATCATATTCCACAATGGTGGCAATCCATTTGCCCCTTCTTCCATCTGGATTTGTTTGAGTGAGTATGTCCTTGACAACTGCACTAAGGACAAAAGCAATAATATGTGACTGCAAAATATAAACCCTGAAATATTTAATTGCCTTTACCAATGAAAATGTCTATTTTTCCATGATGTTATATTTTAGTGATGCATCTCTCAATGCTCTGCTAAAAAAGGAAATTAGTTGTTCATGCCCTTCAACGTTCTTCTGCAAAAACACAACTACTATTGTATGATCATATGAAAAATAGAATATTAGAAAATCTTTTGTCAAATCAGGACTTATTAAAATGGGTGAAGTTGTTAAATATCTCTTGGCTTTATTGAAAGAATCCTTTGCATCATTATGCCATTTAATTTCAGTATCCTTCTTTAACATGTTTGTTATTTCTTTTAGGATTCAACCAAATTTGGTATAAATCTCTGAAGGAATTTTATCTTTCATATAAAGGATTGTAACTATTTCTTGTTCCTAGGGGGATCTATTTTAAATATTGCTTCCACTCTATGAGGGTCAACTTTTATACCATCCTTTTAAATGATGTGTCCTAGCAGTTTTCCCTCTTCTAAGCCAAATAGTGTTTTCTTAGGGTTAAGCGAGATACCAAATTTTCTATATTTTTTGAAAAATATCCTTAAATGGAGAAAATATTCCTCATCTTTCTGTAAGAAGACAATGATATCATCTAAATAAATGACTATAAATCTACCTAATTCATCTTCAAAGGAAAAATCCATTACTCTTTGGAATGTAGCCCCAATATTCATCATACCGAAAGGCATTTTCACATACATGAAATTGCCCTAGAGTGTTGTAAATGATGTTTTCTCTTGGTCATTAGGATGTACTAGAACTTGGTTATAACCATAAAATCCATATAATAAAGAAAGTTTTGCTGATCCAACTACCTTTTGCAGGATGTCATCCATTTTGGGCAAAGGATAGTGTTGTTTCAAAGAAGCCTTTTTGAGATTTCTAAAATCAGCACATAGTCTAATCTCCCCAGTTGTTTTCCTAGTAGCAGCGAAGTTTGATACCCATTTTGAAAACCACAGGGATATAATGATTTTGGCATCATACAGTTTATTAACTTCTTTCTCAACTAGGGGAAAAAGCATTGGGTTGATCCTTCTACATTTATGTTTGAAAGGTTTGTGGTCCTCTTTTAAAGGAATTTTATGTTGTATAATGTTGGTGTTATAGGAATTTAAATCCGCATAACTCCAGGAAAATACATCTATGAATTCTTTGAAAAGCTCTATATACTTTTTCTTTTTAGCTGAAGGCAAATATTTGGACAATTTAACTATTTTAGGCTTTTCGTTAGTTCCTATGTTACATTCTTCCACATCAGCTTTAGTAGGTTCTATTTTAGGTTTTTTAGCTACATCATTAAAATCAAATATTTTTTCCAAGGGAACTAACCCTTTAGGCAAAACATTGTCCTTCAACTGCAAAATTTATAACTCTTCTTGATCTTTATCCAATTCATACAATTCTACTTTATTCATTATTTAATGTACATTATTATCTACATCACAATCTATGTCTATATTGGCACCACTCGATTTCATCCTTTGACTACAAAAAAAATTCAATCTGTTCATCATTACTAAAATCTTACTATTATCTGATGTTATTTGGGACAACTGTTCTATTTTTAACTTCAACTCTGTACTAGTCACTTGGGAGATAAGGAATTTTTCAAGCACTAGCTGAAGTAGCCAGACCATCAGCTATGATGTTTTGACCTCTTGGAACTATAGATAACTCATACTCAATAAAACATTCAAGGAAATCTAGAACAACATTCCTATAAGCCCTTAACCTTGGATGTTTAGCTAAATATTCCCCTTTGATTGGTTTAATTATGAGTTCTGAATCTCCATGAACTAAAATTCTCTTAGCACCTAATTTTTTCAAAAGCTGCAATCTTAGGATTAACGCTTCATACTCGACTAACTTATTGCTACATTGGAATTTTATATTATATGAATGTCCTTCAGATTTTTTGGTTTGTGAATTGAAAACCCACACTCCTGCTCATGATCCTTCTTTGCTTATAGCCCCATCAAAATCCATGTTCCATAAAGGCTCATTTTCTTCATTCAATTTTACAATGTCTGTGTTGTTTTCTTCCATTTCACACAAATCAGTTTCTAGGTTAGGGAGTTTTCCTTCTATACCTCAATCATTATACGAGATAAAAGAGTCTAGATCTAAATGGATTAAATACAAGGGATTGTTGTTTGGTCTAACCTGACTGCTAACCATGTATTTCATTAGGGTTTCTCTGTAAAGTCTCCTAAGCTAACCAAAATCAGGTATGGTAGCATAACCCATATCCATTTGTAGGGTGCCTTACAACTTCGCCCCCCATGATCTAGAAATTAGCATTCCATACTTTAGGGGTATGTCTTCCACTACAATATCCATGACCATGCTTCTAGAAGGAATTTGAGCTAGGGTGAAACAAAGGTCTTTAATGAGACCAAGGCACCCTACCTTGCTGGAATCAAAAGAATACAACTATTTATATGGCCTAGTAATGTCACTATTCAATTTCTCCATTATGGCTCGGGGCATTAAATTGTGTGAGGCACTGGAGTCTAGCATGGCATTGTGAAGAATTTTGTCACAGATATTGAGACTGAAATAGAAAGGGGGGACATTTCCATCTTGGGGTTTGCCTTCTACCTCTGGACCAAACAACAGTTTAGGCTTGTCATTAGCAAGGTTTATATTATATGTTCCTTCTCCTTCCTTTAAGGCTTTCATTACTTGTGTCCTTTACACATTCTTATTCATCAATTTGGTGAGGGGGATTGAAATTTTAACTTTAGGAAATTAATTTTTTATGCTGAAAGAGGTTTGTGGCTTCTCTATTTCCTTGAGGTTCGGATCCTGTTTTTTAAGGTTTTCTCTTTGAGTATATTCTTTGGATTGACTAGAGGAAGGAATATCCTTAGTTTGACTAGAAGAAGGGATACCAGTATGAGTTTTCTTTTGTTGATTATCAATAGTCTTTCTAGAAGGAGTATTAGAGATTTTCTTAGGTGGAGCATCTACAATTTTTCTACTCTTGAGGTTATATTACCTATGCACTTCCATTATGGCATTCTAATATCCTTGTTTACATTTTTTAGACTCTAAATGAATTGTTTCTGGTTGGGAAAGAAGAAATTGATCTTACTCTTCTTTAGTAAAAGAAATGTGATCAATTTCTGTCTCCCCAAACAAATTCATTTCGTTTTCCTCTTAAAATTCTTCTATTTCCACTTCTTCTTTGGCATAGTTTTCCTGAAAAGGGGGCCTAAGTTGCTGATCATTAGGGCTCCTCTGTTCACTTTTTTTTATTAGAGGTGGATTTATTCTAAGATTTTTATTTCTATTTTGAGAATTTGTTTGGTTATCCCTAGGAGGGGTTCTATCAACCACGACTATCCTCTCCATCATTCTTTCCACAATTTTAAATAGATTGTCTATTTTTAAGTCTGATGAAGAGGATGAACGTTCCTCCTTGATGGTAACCCTTACTTTAGTTTTAAGCTTGGATTTTTTGGCTAATAAATTAGCCTCGACTTTAACAACATTACTTTGCATTTCTTCAAGTGTGTTAGGGCCTCTTTCTCTTAATTGGTAGGACATGTCAACATCAAATCCTTTAGGGAAATGAATAAGAGATAACACTGGTGCGGGATTTATAGCATATGGAATGGCATTATAGACTCGATTAAACCTATCACAGTATTCTTCAACAATTTCATTAGGTCGTATTTTTAGATTTTATATTCATTTAAAACTTGGAGGGGATTCTTTTTAGTTTCCCATCTGTTGATGAAAGATTGATGAAAGGAAAAAAGATCATTAATGGTAGATGATAGTAAATATTTAAACCATTTCCTTACCTTTCCATTAAGGCTTTGGGAGAACAACCTCATCTTCACATCAACTTAATCAACTTCCTGAAGGTCAAAGTAATCATTCATTTTGTCTACATGTTGTTGTACAGTGAAGGCCCAGTGCCATCAAACTGAGGAATCCTACTTTTATAGTCTTGAGGCATGTTATGTAATTGGGAAGGTAAAACTAGGGGAGCATATCAAGCTGCCATGACTAATATATGGGGAGGAACAACATATGAAACTGTGTGAGGTATAGATGTGGGAGGGATTAAGACAAATTGTATTATACTTGGTGATATTAATGTAGAGTTAGTGGAAATTGTTGATGAGGTGGAACTAATGGAAATAGGATGTAAAGATTGTGTGATGGTTGAAGAAATGGAGAATGATAGGGATGAAAGTTCAACTGATTGCTAGATGTAGGCTTTGTGGATAACTTGATATAGGTTTGTCACTAGGTCTCCTAATTTTTGAAACTACTGGAGAGCTTGTTTGTCAAGATCCTAGTCTACAGATTGATGTTCGGATATGTATGGATTTATCACAGACTCATCAATGACATGTTTCAGTTGCAAAGTTTCGAAACTTGGTTCTATACAGAATGATTTCAAAGGTTCGATCAAATTGAATGTCTTGTATGGTAACAAAACTCTCTAGAAAAAAATTGGCTATTGGAAAAGGTTTGTTAATCCCTTGAATTTTGGTCAAGCTCTTCTTCGTTATCAATTTCTAAGGATTACCTAGGATATTGGGAAGATTCAGATCTGGATGATCTCTTGTATGAATTATTTTAGGAGCTAGATCTATATAGTATTTAACACACAATTACAATATGTACAAAAATTACAACCTAAAAAACATTTATTTCTGAAAAATAGCTCTTAAATGTGCTGAAATAAAGTTTTTTAAACTAGGGAATTGAACTTTCATAGTAGATATGTTCGTTCCACAGTATGGTCACCAGGATGTTAGCCTTCTATAATTTCCTAAGGATGTGGAAGAAATTGCAAAGGTAACCTTAGAATTAGTTTGGAAATTGGAAATCCAACCCTTCTAGTATCAAAGAGTGATTTCTCCTTATGATTTAGCTTTGTTTTACTCATGACATTAGGATAGTTATCATGTTCCAGTTTGGGTTTTTTTATTGTTGGGTTGAGATAGTGGAATTAGGACATTGGGAAATGGAGTGACAGGTTTAGGTTGATCAAACACAGAGTTTAAAGGCTAAACTTACAGGGCAGGGTAGGAAAGTTCACTAGATCCTTTAAAATATATGGTGTGGAGGAGAAGAAAAATATTCAACAATCCAATTAAAAGTGGAGCAATTAAGAATTTGTTTTTAATTTTCAGTAGAAAACATAGAAATTATTCATAAGTCAGATACAAAGTGTACTTTTATACAAATTTTGTTCATACTCTTCTTAGAATAATTTAGATTTCATAAACATATATGAAAAACACCGAAAACATTTAATGGAGAAAGATGCACTTCACCAATGAAATTGACACAAGAATCCTATAACGCTTGAGACATATTACTGAAATATGATCAAAGGTAGATCTGTGAGCTTCTTTACAACATATGCCCTTTCTTTAAAACTAATCCCAATGCCAATACTTCGTTTTTTGAAGTATTTATACAAAAAATTATTTACAAAATATCTTGATTCAAAAGATCAAGATGGAATCCTATTAATGTCTAAACTAATTACAAAATTAGAATAATATAATAGGAATCTTCAAACTGCTAAATGTTGGCCCTATTTTTTAGGAAGACTGTTGGTGATTGGGCCTCAAACTCTATTGTGTTGTTTTTCCTTGTTGTCCAATTACAAATTACTCCAGTAATTCACACAATTTCTCCCACCTATCATCACCTAGGATTGAAAACTTAATTAACTTTCTGTAGATTTCATCCACATATTTGTATTTATAAAAGTTTGGCTTGATGACAAATAGGCACCTGACCTCATTACTAATAAATAAATCAAAATCTAATGCCTCCATGAATGCCTTCCCTGTGATATGCCTTTTGATCCTTGCAAACTTTGATTTGTATTGGGAAATATTGATTAAAATATCCTGGTACTTGGTGCTCATGAGCTCATTTTCTATATTTGTCAACTTGGTAGATTTTTCCTGTTCAACACCTACAACTTCTTGTGGAATATGTCTCTCCTGATTTCTAAATTTTGGAATTTTTGATCCAGCTGATTCATAAGAGTTCTTTTGGTATGCATCTTTTCATCTCCAAGATTGCCTCTATTTTGTCCTTAATTCCCAACTTTTGTAGTTCTTTTATGTTCTTGGAATTCATAAATTTGATGAGGGTTGTAGCTTCCCTAGGTTTCTACCCCCAAGTCTATTCTAGTCGACGTGATTACTTATTTGAATTTTTGTAATAACTCTTGATGTTCAAAAATGATTTGTATAGAAGGCCATATCTCTGGGATGGCTTCACCAATTTCAATCCATATATATTCTTTAGCTTCGACCATACTATGACCCATCACTGATTCACTATGTAACTGCTCAATTTTTAGATTTAACTGATGGGTTTTTTGTAACACTGCCACATAAAAATTATCAAACTTTAGCTTTCATTATGACAGTGTCTTAATTTGAGCTTTTAGCTTTACAATTTCCTGCTCCTAGATAGTTAGACTGTCCATGGCTTTGACCAATTCACTTGCTAAATCTATTGTAGTTGTTGAAGTATATGTAGAGGATCTTGTAGCTGTGGCAACTATAATTGGAACTGTAGTAAGAGGAACTATGGCCAGCTGCTCTGCCTACTCTTTTTCTTTGAGAAATTTCTCTAACTATATCTCCATGTCTCTTATTTGTCTATTTAGCTCGATGACTATCCTGAACATATCTTCTTTTTTCTTCTCACTCTCTCCTAGCTCCTTGGTC
Organism: Pinus taeda; assembly: GCA_000404065.3. Lineage (NCBI taxonomy): Eukaryota > Viridiplantae > Streptophyta > Pinopsida > Pinales > Pinaceae > Pinus > Pinus taeda. Next base: position 134,299 of record APFE030103197.1, on the reverse strand, counting down.
TGTGGATCCTTTATAGAAGGCATCTTTAATTGTTTTCTCAAGGCTACTATATCAACATCCTTTTTCTTTAGAAGTTCTTTGACTACAATGATATCTTTGGGATTATATCCCAACTTTATCACCAAGTCTACCAGTGACTTGATTCTAGTATCCTTGGCTAAGGATGAAATCTTCTCTAATTTGATATGGGATTGTACATTATTTAGTGATACCTGTAATTTAGAAGTAGACATAGTTGTGTTAGTGAGTGTGGAATAAATCATCTCGCTAGTTTGTTTATACAGGTCCATTTGGTCTATGGGATGAATATGTTATGCATCAAACATGAACACATATTCCTTGTAATTTTCAGATGACCTAGGAGCTAGTACTTTGGCTTCAAGAAATTCTATCTACATTTTGTCCTTCTCTGAGTCGAATGCTAATAGTAATCTATCCTGAGAGGCAATTGCTTGTTTCCAGAATTGTGTATAAGTGGAGGCTTTTAACATTTCATTCCTTTGATTAATTTCCTTGTATTTGGCAAAAAGGTTAGGCTCAGTAGTGTCTTCAGCCAAATCGATTGTCTTTGGTATCTCTAAAGGATCTATGGAAGTAGATGAATATGGTGATCCTATGAACATATCCTCCTCTCTACTAGATGCATGAGGACCTATCTTTACAATAATATGTTGTTCTTCTGTATCCTACTGAAAGAAATTTGCAAAGTTGGTTTTCTGCTTCTTAATATATACTAGGAAATCCTTTGCTCCTATTTCCATCACTAGGGAAGATTATTCTTCTCTTGTTCTCTTCTCCTAGTTCTCTTTAGGTATGGGTGTTTGATTGGTTGTAATAGAGAGAACCTTCTCCTCTGCCTCCTACAGTGCGTTTTCCACCCATTGAATCTAGTTCATGTACTGCTTGATTTTTGGTTGATGGGTATGTGAATAAGGTGTGGTATTTTTCTCCACCCTTAGCTTTGAGATCAAGCCAAAAGTGTCATAAGGGAAGGTGAAACTCAATTTAAAATTCATTTGCTTCAACAACAAATCGGCTTCCTTATCAACTGATTTGATATTTCATACAAAAGGTCCTACTTCAGCTTTAATCTTGAACTGGGCCTTCTTCTTGGCTGCCACGAAATGTAGGTCATCCATGTGAATTATCTACCAAATGTACTCTAATGAGAAAAGTCTCATAGGCACAAATTTAGACAGTTTTTAGGGTGGCATCTCACACCCATATATCTGAATTTCTGTGTATGTGTGGTAAAGATAGTAGTCTCATGTCTTTACTTGATCACTGAGATGTAGAATCTTTGGAATGTCTTCACATATCCTAGGCTCTATATCACTTTGTAAGAGACATACCACTGTATATAAGAACTAGTCCACAAAGTTTGTGAAAGAGAATTCTGTGGAATTCCTTCTCACCAAGGATGTCCATTGTATGAATGATTGAGCATTACCTTGCTCATCCATCTTCTATAAGGTAAAAGGGAATTTTTTTGCTTGTTGATAAATAAACATGTACACTAAAACTGAGGAGTATTTGAAAGATCCCTCTATAGAAAATCTGACAAACTGATCATGCATAGCCTCTGTAATAAACTAGCTTTAATTAAAAGTAACTGGTTGCTCACCAGTGGTGAAAATTAATAATAAGCCAACCATGGCCTCAGCAACCCACTGGTTACAGTAATAACTAAGAATGTAAGAGATGATGGAAATATTCTATTTAGTTCCCTCAGGGAACATGGAAGATTAATATGAAGGATTGGTTTTCAGTAATTGGGCATCTTTAGGTAGAAAATTTCAAAGATCTTGGCTCTATGGGGAAAAGTTAAATTCTTGTAGAGCTCTATGAGAGGGTCTACTGACAATGGCTTAGCTGACTCTGGGATAGTTACCAGAAGAATTTGTGCAATGGCTTCATCTATGATACTTATCAAAAATTCACCATTGTGACTTATGATAGCTCTCTGAGAGGGGACATAACTTAATTGGCACCATGAAAAAAATTCAGGGAAGAAATGGGTCTGTGGGAACATAAAATGAGGTAAGGTAGACTCATAAAAATTAATTTCATTACTTTGGTCGAGGAATTTTTGTTTTAACCAAGTGTGAAGTTTGAACAAGTCGAATTCACCATTGGTTCAACAATTTTATACTACATGTCTAACAAGGGTATATGATGTGAGTCTACATGTGGGGGTAGTGTAGAATTTCTCACTATAGATTACCTGATAATGCAATATACTAAAGCAAAATACTTGATCTACTTCTACAAACAAACTTGCGGAAGCTTAATCGATTTTGAGCAAGATCAATTAGAAAACATATAACAGAGAATGAGAAATCAATCACACATGAACACAGAAGAATACTCTATGGAAAGCCTCAGCTAAAAACCCCACTATCTGTATTATCAAACAAGTGGAAATATCTCCGGATTACATGGAGCTTTAGCTCACAAGCTATCCAACTCTCAGTAGAACCCCTCAATACTACTCATAGACTAAATAGACAACGCATATGCCTTCCCTCAGTCCTCCAAGCCTCCTATTTCCTTTCACAGTTTCTCCTAGGGTCCAAAAGCTACCACCTGTGTGTAATTACCTCACACACTACTCACCAACCTTAGAAATAACTACACAATCCTCAAGGAAAGAGTTCCTTCTGCATGCAAGAGATATCCTCATGGGAATATTCCTGCAACTAATAGTACATTATCCCATCCTCTGATCTCAACTAAGTCTCTGACAGAACTGACATGCATGATTTATTTGTGAGAGAATATTCAATTATCTGAAGTACACTAGTTGCATGCATGTATGCATTGACTAGCTGAACTCACAATCAGTTCTACAAACTATTGGAACTAATCTAACTAGACTTAACTCAGTTAAATGAACTAACTAATTACATCTCAAAATACAACTCATCCTTATCTCCTTAATTAAGGGACAACTTCCTCAATCAAAGGGATAAATGTTGCATGTCTTCACATAGACTTCATGTTTGATTTTCTCCAACTAATTAACTCAAGATGAATTAATTAATTATTTTTCAAATAGCTGCTAAGATCAAATTCGAATTTTAATTCTCAATTTTAGTTCAGGGACTAACTAAAATTGGAATGTATCCTGAAATTCTATTTATAGCAATGTTATTTTTAGCACTTCTATATTTAGCATTTCTTGTTGCTATTTTCAACATGTAGCATAGGGTTCTCTTCTATACTCTTTCCCTTTTGTTTGGGGAGTTTCATTTTAGGTGGCATGGTGAATTTGTTGAGATGAGGAAAGGTGACGAGTTACCTGGAATAGGAAAATGATGGAAAAATGTTGAGTTGGGCCCCTGATGACAGTTTGAAATAGTAATGGCTGGGAAGTTCAAACGGTTGTTTTGTGGGTTACAAATTTGTAACAAGTTGTTGATCATACGACATGGTGAAGGAAATAAATTTTACATTTTTTGATATTTTATATAGATTAATTTCACAATTATTGTTAATCTTGTTACCATTAACGGGGAGCGGGTTCATTGCATAAGAGCAGAAGGTAGTTAATGCCACAATGGATTGCTTACATGGTGAGAGGGGCACCAGGTGGAAGCATAGTATTAGGAGGAAGTAAGTCATTAGAATTAGTTTTGAAGGTTGCAAGTAGTCATGGGTGTGGGGTCCACAAGGGTGAAATGGCGAAGAGCGTAGGGAGGGAAGGTGGGGACAAGAGGTTGACGTTGTGGGTGGTCAGTGGAAGTGGCAGAAAGTCAACAACGGGAGACTTTTCAGAGGGCGGGGCAGGGGGGGATGAGAGGAAAGTGAGGGGGGGTCCAAAACATTGAAAGGGACCCATGTAGCAAGAGTTTTAGACCCCCGTCCCCCCTTCCCCCCTTGGAAAAATCAGAATTGAGCTCGGGGGGTGGGCGAAAACATTCCCCTGTCGTTGATCCGAGTAGGGGGCCAATTTGAACCATCGATTTTTATTCAAAAGTGCAACTTAGACTGAAATAAAACATTGTACACCTTATTACAGGCACGATAAAGTGTGATTAGCCTTTACTTAAGGTAAAGTTAATCAAAGACTATTTTTTTCTAAGAGCTATTTAGAAACAATTGAATGCTGCATTTGAATTAGCAGAGAACACTTTTACTGCTTTTTCCTAACAATTAATCATGATTAAACCAAGTGATTAATTTATTCACTAACCTAACCTATGTATTCCTATCCAAATCATGATTAAACAATGTGATTAGCCAAATTATTTCTAATTTTCCTATTTACCAAGTGGCATTTAACAAACTGCACACTTTATTCAAAATTTGTAAAAGTAAACTGATGTAATACTGATTTTTCTTGGTGGCATTTAGATTTTCTCACCTAGGGGGACATTTTCAAACATATTTTTTGTTTTTTGTTTTTCTTTTCTTTTCGTTTCATTTATTTCTTTATTCTATTTTTCCTCTCCCCTGCAATTTATTTTCTTTTCTCTATCTCTCTCTCTCTCTCTCTCTCTCTCTCGCTACTTTCATACATACATACATACATACATACATACATACATACATACATAACATACATACATACATACATACATACATACATACATACATACATACATACATACTACATACATACATATATATATATATATATATATATATATATATTATATATATATATATTATATATATATATATATATATATATATATTCTTTTTGAAATAAATTTCAAACATGAAACATTATTTACGTTTTTAAAATATAAAATCATCAGGTAAAAACAAATTCTCCTATGAAATATATGACCCTAACACCTCGTGCACTGCCAACGTCTAGCAAAACCTGGTTTCCTTTGCAGAGATGTTCATCATCCTTACAGCATCTCCTTGCGCTTGTTAAAGAGGTTATCTTTGTGGCTCGGGTTGGACAGATCTAGAGGAAGGTTTTGTCAGTGTCGTTGGCATGGACAAGGTTGTACCTTTCCTGTAGCTATTACTGTTAATCGATAAAGAAGATTGTGTCTTGTTCATGATATGTTATTGTCTCATGAATAATGAATTATATGCTTATATATTATGATCTAACATATTTTTATTTATGCACATTGAATTATCTATTATGTATATGCTTCTTTGAATTGATTTGCAAGTATGCTCGTTCTGGAGGAAGTAGAGGGTTTGGACCATATGGGAAAATTTTCAAACATAGGACCTCTAGGTATGTCTCCAAATCCATGTTTTGAATTCTTTTCTGGCTGGTCTTTGTTGATTATCTTGTTCTACTCTATTGAGGATTTCAACCCTTTCCTTAGATAATTTTTCCTGCCAATAGTGTTTGAGCTCAAGGGTCGGGATTGAGCACCGAGACTTTGGAATGCACAGTTATGGAAGGAAAATATTGCACATTACACAGTGCTAAGAGGCAAGGTTAAAGCTTGGGGACTGAGACTACACAGTTCGCAGTTCAATAAGGTTAAGTGAGACCAAGTTGGTTAGGTAGAAAATTTTCTGAACTTGTCTAAGTGTGGGATCAGTGGGACTAAAGTGAATAATGATAAAAATTAAGCATTATCACACACTTAGAATAGTTGACAACACAAGATTTATCACTCAGAACATGTGAACAACATACTTCTCTCAATGTGATGACACTGCGATGACTTACCCAAGTGTGACACTAAAGATACACTTTGCAACGACAGTGATGAAACTTGTGCCATAATGACGACACGTGTGCAGTAGTGCTTGAAACATTGGGAATGAATGCGACATATGTATAGATGATAATCATGACTCATTAGCACCAATATTACCCCTTCAAGCAAACCATAACTACATTTGTACGATGCACGATGCTTGCCATGCCAAAATATGACATTTATGATAGTGAGAGGAAAGTGCAAATGACACTTGAAAAATTGAAAGCGACACATGCTAGAATGAAGATACCATGAAATGACAGTCACTACAGTGAAAAAAAGCAAAAGAAAAATTCATAAACATGAAAGTGACACTTGTGAAAGAAAATTTGCGTAAAAGTGACAGTGGGAAAAACTCACCGAAAATAGAAGAACAATCACAATCAAAAGTGAGAGGTTGTCGCTGAAAGTGCGCATTGAATTTTGACATAGGTTGAACATGGAACATGCATTATCTTGATGGATTTGTGCTATGCCTTTTCAAGCTTGCATAAAAGAGTGCACTCATGAACTTATTGCAGATTGGGTATGTGTGAATATGTGACTTTGACACTTACAAACTAAGAAAAAGACTGAACAAAGTGACTATAGAATGAATGAATGATCACAAGATCCATAGTAGGCTCCAAAGTTCATGTGTAGACTAAATTTTGGATGGTTTTTATCGCAACGACAACAATAAGACATGAGGAATCTTTTGTTAAATTAACTTCCAGGAATTTCATAAGTAAACAATCATTTTTAAGATTAGGTGTGATTATTATATGTTACCTATTTTATTTAGATGTAGAACTTTTGTAAGAAACTATGATGCAAAAAAAGGATAAAAACTTTACATAAAATAAATGGATATAAAGAGAAAGGGAATTATTTTAGATTTACTTTTACATAAAATAAATAGATATAGAGAAGGGGGATTTGTTTATCACTAATTAATAATTGAACTATAATAAAGTTTTTTAAATATATATAAAAATATTGAACTATATATTTTTTTTAATTATATAAAAAATATAATATAAATAAGAGAGATTCAATTATATATATGTTGTTTTTATTGAACATTTTACCCTCATTGTACTAAGAAACCTTTTTTTTTTCACTAATGCAAGAGTCGTGCCTTCTTATTCGAAATGTCCAAAGGTAAAAATTACATAAAGTACAAACACCCACAGGCTAAACCTTTTAGCCCTAGGTATAAACCTTACCAAAATATTAAACCCACCAACTAGGTCCTAAATACCCCAACAACAGACCTGAAATAATTCCAAACCGAAATAAACAATGCATGCATGGCCATCCCGAACCCCTAGTGACCCACTGCCTAGCTATACATGCTTCAAAACCTGGACCCATCAACATGCACACTGATCCCTGATCGTTGATTTTCCTCACCAGATCCAACAGCGGGGGATAATATCGCACGATCAAAAAAATATGAGAATTACCCCACGATGAGGGCAGTATTTTCTCCCCACCCTTGGCCACGTGTTGCATGGTGAGTGGAATCGCTTCCAACTCCGAGAAACCGCTCCCTGCTTTGAGGGCATGTGATATATAGGAAACCACCCCCGGGGAAGTATTGACACCACGGGAAGTAATGCAGGGGTTTTGAGTCTGCTAAGAAAGCCAGGTATCACACCACATCTACTCCTTCGGCGCTTTGAACCAAAGGAAGATGAAAATCTTCTTACCATTTTGATGTTCTCCATTCGATCATCCGAGAACCCTTGTTTGCCATACAAAGACTTGCATCCCAATTGTAACCTCACTTATGAAATACCACTTCATATTGAATTGGAATCAACAAGACCCCGTCTCTGCAACTGTTACCCAACTCTGTTTCGATATAACGTTCTATCCTCATCTGCCAGCTTGAGATAGTGCTCCCTCAATATATCCTAAGGCATCTCTTGTCATCTCAAATTTACACTACTTTTGGTGCAGAGCACCCCTTGATTGGCTAGAATGTCTACCAATTTGTTTGTCGTCCTTCGCACATGAGCGAAACTCACGGTTCACAAGCACCGAAGGTGAGACTATGTTGACAATAATATTGAGAGGGTGGGTGAATCAGTATTATCTAATTCTTTTGCCAAATCTTTCTTATTTATACTTTGAATTATTTTTGCATACCAATACCACAAATAATGAGCATGAACAAGAAAAGCAGACAGTCACATCAAAGAACACCAGATATAAGGTGCAAACCCAATGTGGGTGAAAACCACCTGCTGCAATATGTCTCTATCTTCTTTCAAATTAGAAACTCCTTTTACAATGGTCTTGTACTGGGGCAGTCCTTTACCAGTACGCAGGCTGCAACCTGCAGAGAGCTACAACTCTCTCTCGTTTTCCAGTCTCTCCTGGAAGGGAGCTACACCCCCCTACTTCTTTTCTTACAAGGACCACCTTTCATAAATTTTCAAACTGGGTCCATATACATGAAATGATCATCAAGTACATATAAATTACAGTCAGCTGTAGTAACTAGATCAATATAACAGAACTGAACCCAGAACACCTTATCAACAGAAAAATTCAGTCAACAGATAGTCCTGAAACAGATACGCAACTTTCCTTTCTTTGGCCTGCACTGGTACGCACTTCACCCTCTGCTTCTCTGCGTATACCTACAGATCTCCTTCTGCTGCACTGCGTGCCCATGCACTGCTTCTTCTGTCGCGCTGCGTAAAGTACGCACCCAAATGCAATATCGCGCCGCGTACTGCCACAGTAGGTACGCACCCAAAAGAACTATCGCACCCCGTACTGTTACAGTAGGCACGCACCTGAACCACTACTACTCGGCGTACCCACGCAGTTCTCCTATTTCTGCTCTGCGTACCCACGCAGAGGCACCGTTAAACACCCGCGTACCTCAAATTAGGGCTGAATTTGCAGATCACAGGTGTGCTACAGTTAGACGGATGCCCAGATCTGATCAAGCGCTCGAGAGATCACCCTTTATAGATTCGCTTTCCACTTTCACTTTCATATAGATCAAGCCTTTTGAAACAATAACCCAATAGATCAGATATTAAGATATTCAACCCAAAAGCATACTAAGCCAAATGATATCCTTTGCTTTATATAGGCAAGCTCTTCCTCAAATCAAGGATCATGGGGCTCAATAATAATAATAAAATAAAACAATACCATGGGCCAGAACCATGATAACAAAATACCGTTGGCTAAATACCAAGGGTTAAACATAAGGAACCCCACGTGTGCGCGCTTTACTGCCTTGAAGTGTGTGCACTGGGGGTATGCACCTCATGAATGGGTAACCTGCGTGTTTGGACGTGGTCCCTGCATAGCGTACCTGCAGGTACGCATCTTCTGAACTGTTCTCCTGCATACTTCTTAATTTTCATCAAATTGAGAGCCCTTGCCATGGGTGTTGCCATCAAGTACAACATCTGTAACCTATAACCATACTAGAAACATAATGCCAACAATATCCCCCTTTAGACTTGATGGCAACCTCAAAAACTTCAGCGACATTCTCCCCCTTGGACATCAAGGGCAAAGGGTTATGCTCCCTCTAAGAACATGCTCCCCATGAACCTGCCATAATCCACCAGACACCATTAATGACCAAGAAAGAGATAGAAACATATTGCAGCTATACTCAGACCAGCTTCCATGATCTCCTTTTGTACATCCTCCATAATGCCAACAATGCATTATATACTCGCCCTGAACCTGTGCTGCAACCCAGCATATGTACGCATATACCCCAGATGAACCATGCGTACAACCAACAATCAGAAGAGTTTCAACAATAAGATGATGCATCAACAACCCCCAGCTTTTACCTGAGGTATTCAAAAGTCTCCCTGGGCAATGGTTTGGTGAGAATATCAGCAACTTGTTCCTTAGAAGGAACATACTCCAACTTGACCTTTTGTTCAAGCACTTGTTCCCGGAGAAAATGATACTTGATTGGTATGTGCTTGGTTTTTGAATGCATGAAGGGATTCTTTGAGATGCTGATTGCACTTGTGTTATCGCATAAGATAGAGATAGGTGGTGTACAAGTGATTTGAAAATCCTGCAAGGTTTGCATCATCCAAAGGAGTTGAGTGCAGCAAGATGCAGCAGCAACATATTCCGCTTCCACTATAGACAAGGCAATTGAACTTTTTTTCTTGCTGAACCAAGATACTAATCTGGAACCCATAAAGAACGCACCACCACTTGTGCTCTTCCTGTCATCCACGCTTCCGGCCCAATCTGCATCTGTATAAGCACGAAGTGTGAGATCTTTATCTCTAGGATACCATAAGCCATAATTTTGTGTCCCTTGAAGATATTTGAAAATTCTCTTCACTGCCTGAAGATGCGTCTCCTTTGGATTTTCCTGAAATCTTCCAACTATTCCTACTGCATGCATGATATCTGGTCAGGTACGTGTCAAATAAAGTAGACTTCCAATCATAGATCTGTAGGTTGGTTGATGTACTGCTGCAGATTCATCATTTGCACTGAGGCTACATCCTGTGACCATGGGTGTACATACTGGTTTTGCATCTTCCATGCCATATTTCTTCAATATCTGTTTGAGATACTTGGTTTGAGATAGAAAGATTCCTCCTTCTTTTTGTTGGATTTGCAAACCAAGGAAATATGTTAGTTCTCCCAGCAAGGACATTTCAAATTCTTTCTGCATGATCAAGGCAAAGTTTTGACTCATCTCTTCTTCATTGCTGCCAAAAATAATGTCATCTACATACACAACAAGTATTAGCAATTTGTCATTTTCAACTTTTATATAAAGATTGCTATCTGCTGATCCTTTTGAAAAACCTTGTTGATGAAGATATTTGTCCAAACGATAGTACCAAGCCCTTGGAGCTTGTTTGAGCCCATAGAGAGCCTTTTTCAATCTGCATACAAGATTTGGATCATTTCCAAGAATGAACCCATCTGGTTGTTCAATGTATACTTCTTCTTCCAAGTCTCCATTCAGAAAGGCTGATTTCACGTCCATTTGAAATACTTTGAAGTTTTGAAAACTTGAGAGAGCAAGGAACATTCGGATGGCCTCAAGTCTTGCAACAGGAGCAAAGGTTTCTTCAAAGTCTATTCCTTCTTGCTGCGCATACCCTTTACAAACAAGTCTGGCCTTGTTTCTAATTACTTCTCCATTTTCATTCAATTTATTTTTGAAGACCCATTTTGTTCCGATAACATTCTTATCCTTTGGTCTAGGAACCAGTTCCCAAGTGTTGTTCCTTTCGATTTTCTCAAGTTCTTCATCCATTGCTTTTATCTAACGTTCATCTTTACATGCCTCTTTCACATTTTGTGGTTCATTAGAGGAGAGTAATGCCAAATAGCTTGAGGCTTCTGCAACTGTTCTTCTTGTTTGTACACCTGCTTCTTTCTGCCCCATAATCTGAGATTCTGGATGATTCTTCTGAACATATCTGGATGGAGTCTTTTCTTTTATTCTTGTTTGCTCCTCTGATTCTTCTTTAGGTTCTTCTTGAGGTTCTTCATCATTCTGCTGTTGAGGGTAGCCTTCATCTTCTTCGATGTCTTCATGATGTACTTGTCTAGGGATGTATCCCTTCTCATCAACCACTACATCAATGCTTTCAACAATTCTGCCAAGTCTATTATTGTAGCACTTATATGCTTTGCTATGTGGAGAGTAACCAAGAAGAATGCCTTCATCTGCTCTAGGTTCAAGTTTGCCAAGCTGCTCATCAGTATTCTTAATATAGCATTTGCTCCAAAGATTTTGAAGTGCTTTACCGAAGGAGTCTTACCATTCCAGAGCTCATGAGGAGTTTGAGTGCTGTTCACCTGGACATTTGTTTTGTTGAGAATAACAACCGCGGCATGTGCAGCTTCACCCTAAGAAAGTTGCGGGAGTTCCTGACTCATCAAGCATAGCCCGAGCCATTTGTTGAATTGTTCTATTCATTCTTTCCACAACTCCATTTTGCTGAGGAGTTCTGCTGTAGAGAATTCTCTTCTTATCCCATGTTCTTCACAGAAATCAAAAAATTCATTTGAAGTAAATTCCCCACCTCTGTCAGATCTGAGGCACTTATTTTTGTGACCTGATTGTTTCTCAGCCATGGCTTTGAACGATTTGAATTTTTCGAATGCTTCATCTCTATGCTTCATGAGTCCTAACCAGACAAACCTGGAGAAATCGTCAATGAATAATATCAGGTATTCTTCTCCTCTAGGTGTTCTTTTACTGAACGGACTGCATGTATCTGTATGAACTAGCTCAAGAGGCATGCTAGCTGATCCTTCTTTCTCTGGAAAGTTAGTTCTGGTCTGTTTTCCAAATTGACATGATTTGCATATGGTGTTGTTAGGAATTTTGATATCTGGAAGATCGCGAACTGCCTGATATTTGCATGCTTTCCTTATTTGTGAAAAGCTTAGATGCCCCAACCTCCGATGTCATAACTAGTGCTCATCATCCTTACTCAGATAGCATTGTTGTTGTTCTTCTTCAAATATGTATAAATTATTTGGAGTTCTTTTGCCTTTGATCACTATTTTACTTGTATCAAGATCACGAACAAGACATCCATTTGACCTGAATATTACCTCGGTTCTTTGATCACACATCTTGCTAACACTTAGAAGATTATGCTTCAATCCATCAAAATACAAAACATTTCCAGCCTTGACCTTTTCTTTTAACCGAGCAATTCCTTTTCCTTTTATAGTTGCAGGAATATCATTTCCAAAAGAAACTTTCTTTCCCTTTTCTAGAGCAGAGTAAGACTCAAGTTTTTCTTTCTCACCTGTCATATGCTTCGAACATCCACTGTCAATGTACCGTAGATTTTCTTGTCCCTCTGCATAAAATACTATCCCACATCTTTCTGTTTGTGGTTCCTTTATTCTCCACGTTTTGGTGCTTGAGGCTTGTTCCTTTTTCTGCTGAAACCTGCTCCTGCATTCATAATCTTCATGACCAAAGTTATTGCAAATAGAACATTCAACTTCATTTTCAAGAGCTGAAAAGTTGTTGTAGGTCCTTTTTGTAATCCCGGTCATACTTCTTTGTTTTTGAGCTTCTCTAGTCATGATTGTCTTATATGCAACACATTGAGCTGCTTTGTGACCAAAGTTTTGACAAGAAAAACATTGTCCATTGAAGGAACTTCTGCAGTTATCAAATCACCACCAAGTGATGTAATCTCTATTGTTATTCATTCTTAACCAAATGAGAAGACTTTACCTATGGCTGGTTGTAGCTTTTGTTCACTCTTAAATAGCATTGCCCCTGATAGGCCTTTGTTGCAATTTTGTCCCTGCTTTACCTGATAGTCTCCATTGTGCTTTGCTCACTCCCTTTTTGCGTGCATCAGATACACTTTTTGAAGTGGATGCTTGAGAAGTTTCTCCATTATAGCCCAGACCTGTCTTGTTTAGAGGAGAACGTTGTACATTTATAATCTCATCCAGAGTTTCAGATCCTTTGAAAAACTTAAGATTAATAGCTTTTGTTTTCTCAATCTCTTTTCTAAGAGCAACAATTCACCTTCTAACTTTTCAACATGTTTTTCCTTTTCATCAATTTGAAATTGTAGAGTATCAATGATCATATTCTTTTCTTCTATACATCTCTTGAGTCTAGTAATTTCTTCAAAAAGGTTATCCACATCTATAGCATCCATATAATCATCATCTTCAAATGCCATTAACAGTTTATATTCATTACCTCGTTCATCTTCATCACTATTTGATAGACCATCACTATCTTCATGAGTGTAGTAGCTTTTCTTATTTGCACCCTGTTTCTTGTTGCATCTAGCAGGTTCCTTTCCTTTATCCTTATAAGGACATCTTGCAGCATAATGACCTACTCTTCCACAAGCAAAGCATTTAAAAGGTAACTTACCTCTAAACCTTCTAGAACCCCTTTGAAGATTTCTGACAAAATTTGATTCTTCTTCTTCTTCTTCTCGTACATGACTTGCTTCATAATAATCTCCTTTGTCTGACGCCTTGAAAGCAGCTTCTCTTCTATCTGATGGACCTCCCTTTCTCATTTCATAAGTAGTTAGAATTCCATGTAGCTGAGACATAGTAAGAATTCGTAGATTTGCCTTTTCTTCAATTGCAGATACTTTAGATTCAAACTTGGGGGACAATGACCTTAGAACCTTTTCAACCACAATAGCCTCTTTTATTTCTTCACCCAAATTTTCATGCAATTAACAATCTCATCTACCCGAAGAAAGTAGTTAGCCACACTTTCATCATTATACATCATGAGATTCTCATACTGAATCCTGAGAGTTTGAATTTTAGCACGCTTTACCTGTTCATCTCCTTTGTAGCTCAAGACAATCTTGTCCCATATTTCTTTTGCTTATTTATATTACATAACCTTCACAAACTCTGTTTGAGATAAGCATCAGCAAAGTATTGACTGCTTTAGGATTTGTTTCATATTTCTTCTTTTCGGCCGCATCTGTAGGAGTAGCTGAAGGAAAAGTGTAGCCTGTCTCTATGATATCCCAAACATCCGTACCAAGAGATTGAAGATATGCAGTAACTCTTACCTTCCAATAATTGAAGTTTGTCCCATCAAAAATTGGTGGCCTGATAGATGTTTCCCTCTCGTAGTTGCTCATGATGAAAGATCTTCCTTCAAGCGATCAAGCTTCTTCAGAAGGACCTGCTCTGATACCAATTGTTGAAAATAATACTGAGAGGGGGGGTGAATCAGTATTATCTAGTTCTTTTAACAAATCTTCCTTATTTACACTTTGAATTATTTTTGCATATCAGTACCATAAAATAATGAGAAAGAAAAACAGACAGTCACATCAAGAACACCATATATAAGGTGGAAACCCAATGTGGGTTAAAACCACCTGCTGCAATATGTCTCTACCTTCTTTCAAATTAGAAACTCCTTTTACAATGGTCTTGTACTAGTGCAGTCCTTTACCAGTACGCAGGCTGCAACCTGCAGAGAGCTACAACTCTCTCTCATTTTCCAGTCTCTCCTGGAAGGGAGCTACAACCCCCTACTTCTTTTCTTTCGAGGACCACTTTTCATAAATTTTCAAACTGGATCCATAAACTTCAAATGATCATCAAGTACCAGTAAGTCACCCAAATAACCAGATCCACAATAACAGTAAACTAAACCCAGAACACCTTATCAACAAAAAAAATTAGTCAACAAAAGGTCTTAAGACAGATACGCAATTTCCTTTTCTCTGGCCTGCGTCGCTACGCACTTCACCTTCTGTGGCGCCGTGCACCTCCGCAGTTGCGCCTTCTGTGGTGCCTCCGCGCCGCGCCTTCTGTGGCACCTCTGTGGCATCTCTGCACTGCGCCTTCTGTGGCGCCTTTGTGGCGTCTCCGCACTGTGCCTTCTGTGGCACCGCTGTGGCGTCTTTGCACTGTGCCTTCTGTGGCGCCTCTGTGGCGTCTCCGCACTACGCCTTCTATGGCGCCTTCGCACTGCGCCTTCTGTGGCACCTTCGCACTGCGCCTTCTGTGGGGCCTCTGTGGCGTCTCCGAACTGTGCCTTCTGTGGCGCCTTCGCACTGCGCTTTCTATGGCGCCTCCACACTACGCCTTCTGTGGCGCCTTCGCACTGCGCCTTCTGTGGCGCCTTCGCACTGCGCCTTCTGTGGCGCCTCTGCACTTCCGCAGCTACAGCGCTTGAGATATCACCCTTCACAGATTTGCTTTCCACTTCACTTTCATATAGATCGAGCTTTTGAAACAATAACCCAATATTTCAGATCTTAAGATATTCAACCCAAAAGCATACTCAAGCCAAATG